>JARKIA010000234.1:0-279061 GCA_029289565.1 Mycena galericulata
GACCGGGTACTCAGAGGTTTGTTCTGGGCCCCCTATTATGTCCTTAGAACAAACCCCACGACTCAGATTTTGAGTGCATCCCTTCACTATGGAACGCGACGCGCTTCAATTTGACATCAGTTACGGATAACTGTAGCACGTGACTGTTACAGATCGCAAAATGGCGCGCGTCGCGCACTGGCGTAGGGACATTTACTCAAAATCTGAGTCACGGGATCCATTCTAAGGAGATCATAGGGGGCCCAGAACAAACCTCTGAGTACCCAGTCGATATATCATGCAGAAACATTGTACTTAAGGAGACACTGATATCTTCACATTCAATTGCATCGTCTGGGCACCAGAGGGCACAAATAATAAATATGGCAATGAGGTGACCTCTGAAATACGCATAGTTTTGCTGTAATCATGGCCTGGAGCATTGTATCAAGATCTCCCCTTGTGGGAGGAGATCTGCTTGAAAGAGTAATAATTATATACTACATATTATACAGGTCAAATAAAAATAAAAGAGGCACGAGAGGAAATGCAGAATTCCATTTCGGTTCTGCTCATATAGTTTTCAGACCGATACATACACAATTGAGCCCGCAGCGAGGGAAATGGTCGAAAAGATCGAAAATGTCTCAAAATGGAAAAAAAAAAAAAAAAACGGCCGCGCCCTATGTTCCGCAAAGGGCTGTAACCAATCTGGGAATTCGGTCGTACAGATATATCTCGCCGCCGTCGCTGGGTACCTCCCGTCAAACATGGTCAAGTGCTTGTCTGCGTTCATGGATTTCTGCTACCTTGTCCGCCGTAATGCGATCTCGACTCCCGACCTCACGAGCATCAAAAGTGCACTGGCGCGTTTCCATCTCTACCGGACCATTTTTATCGAATGTGGGGTTCGTATCGACATTTCACTCCCACGCCAGCACTCCCTCGTTCACTACGTTCGCTTCATTCAACTCTTTGGCTCGCCTAACGGCCTCTGCTCATCAATCACGGAGTCAAAGCATATCAAAGCCGTGAAAGAGCCGTGGCGACGTTCTAGCCGTTACAATGCCCTGAAGCAGATGCTCGTTACCCTCATGCGGCTCGACAAGCTCACTGCTCTTAGAGCTACATTGACTGTGCGCGGCATGTTGACTGGCACGTCATGTTCGTACACTGGGAGGGTTTTTGCTGGGGAACAGCCCCAGGCAGATGCGGCGGTAGCCGCTGCAACCATTGCTGATGGAGAGCACGACGATGATGGGGTGCTTCACGGCCCCAAGTCGCTGTCTGACGTCGAACTGGCACCAACTTCGCGTATGTCTTCAATTTCTTATTCCACGGCTTTGCTAACGATATGTCACATTGCAGAACGTGGTTACCCGAAGACACTCGAACTGGCAGCTCAAATACAACCGCCACGCTTTCCGGAACTCCTCCGGCGGTTTTTGTACGAAGAGCAAAACGGCCCACCTGCTGAGGATGCCCCACCCGTTCCCATTGATGTATGCCCTGTCTTTGGCGGCCGCATCACTGTTCACCACTCTGCTATTGCCCGGTTCTACGCCCCGAGCGATCTCGGTGGTGCTGGTGGGATGTACAGAGAGCACATCCAGTCCAATCCCAATTGGCACGGCTATGCTCGCCGCGACACGGTCCTGGTGGATGTGGGAGCCCCGGTCATGCGCGGCCTCGTCATTGGCCGGGTGCTGCTTTTTTTTTTCCTTCGCCTTCGCCGACAAGCTCTTCGAGTGCGCCCTCGTCAACTGGCTTGTTCCCGTCGGAGACACCCCTGATCCGGACACCGGGATGTGGGTTGTCGAGCTGGAACGTCAACGGGACAAACGCGCTTCCCGAAGATTTGCATTTTTCGTACTCACTCGATGCTTTCAATACTTACTTTGTGAATTCGTACGCAGATCATCACATGCACGAATTTCTAGCCTAATATACCATGTATTAATTAGATTTTGTACGGAAGAGCTTGTAGGCTTGTAAGCTTGCGCGGCCTTGTCAACTTGGTCACAAGCTGACAAGGCCAAACAAGCTACAAGTTATTTGTTAAAAAGCTGATGGATGAAGCAGATGCTATGGATTTAGTCATTAATATTATAGAATCACAGAGCCTGGGAAGGGCTTTCGTCAATAACCATGGATTGATGAATTGCACGGGCAAACATGCCTTGGAATATGGGGGATGAATATTGTTTACTGTTGATACAATATTATGGCCTTGAGTGCCTCGATTCGGCCTCCCGGAAGATTTAGAGATGGAATATTATTACCCTTTGCAGCTTCCACTTGGCCGCCGAGGAGGTGTAAGGGCAGGAATATCACTGCCCCTGTCCGGCTTCGATTCAGCTGCCTGGAAGATTTATGGGTGCAATATTATCTCCCTTGGCTGCCTCGACTCGGCTGCTCAGAAGATGGGGTGGAAATATTATTCCCCCTTGCAGCTTCAACTACGCCGCCCAGATGGTCGAAGTGAGGGAATATTATTGCCCCCGACAGCCTCAATTCGGCCACCCAGGAAACTTATTAATAAGGGAGATAGCATTATGTGCTGTATGCCCCATGATTCAGCCACCCAGAAGATATGGGGGTGTAATATAATTACCCCTGCCGGCTTTGATTCGGCTGCCCAGAAGATTCAGGGGGGGAATATTATTCCCCTCGGCAGCAACGCTTTCGCCGCCCAGAAGGTCGATGGCAGGGAACATTATTACCCCCGGCGGGTTCGGTTTGGCTGGCCAGAAGCTTGATGGGGCGGAATACTATGGGCTGGATACTGCTCGATTGAGCCGCTCAGAATGTATGAGGATGGAATATAATCACCCCAGGTGGCTTCGAGTGTGCTGCCCAGAATATTTTGGGAGAGAATATTACTTTCCCTGTCGACGTCGACTCCGCCACCCAGGAAACTTAAGGGAGGGAATATTATGTGGCGGATACTCTGAGATTCACTGACTTTCCAGTACGACCTCCAGATTCATACAGCATCCACTTCAGTACCGCGGCTGCTGCCTTGAGTATGCGAAAGCCTCACAAGTCACGGGGCAGTTGCTTCGATGCCTGTTATGTCCGTTCGAGATAATTCGACGGAGACGACATCGCTACGAGTAGCGATGCGACCTAACCGGCGTACATTGGCTTTCGGCATTAGGTATGTCCCGTTCCCTGTCTAACCCGGCCTTAACTTACCGGCGCCGCTCACAGTCAAATGCTCGGTCACGACATCACCGCGAGTACGGAAGGCCGCATGTCAGTAACCATATTAGAATTGTTTAAACAATGAGCGTCTCAACGTGAAACCGTGTTTGAGTATTGTTCTGATGAACAACAGGACTGACTGCCCAACATGAGAGGCTGTCAGAACTGTTTGAGCCAACTGCCTTTGAACACTCGTTTAAACGGGGTGTTTGAACACCGTTGAACTGGAACCCTGTTGAAATAATCAGGGTTTGAACTACCACCGAAATTCACTAAAAATGCATCCTACTTGGATCGAACCAAAGACAATCTGTAACCACAGATAGTGACCGTCGCCACTTCCAACTGCACCATTCTGAACATTGAAAGAAGAGGAGATCTTGTGCAGATCCCATGACATCTCGCCGCGGTAGAGCTAAAAGAACGTGAAAAGTAAATTAGTATGGAAGATGGGTACCTTAGTCAAGCGGTTAATCAAAACACGGGAATAGCATACAACTATTCAAGGACTTCATGCACATATTTAGCAACCAACACAATATTCGGGGGAGAGTATATCATGGCCTTGAGGAACTCTGTATTGAAGAGTTCCGCCATGCGGTTTTCAAGGTCTGGAGAATTTGAGAATAGTTGACTGAGGAGTTTAGATCGTAGTTCAACCAACTTGCTGAGTGACTTGCAGGTGATTAAAGCATGCTCTGGGATTTCAATCTCAGTCTTGCAGAGCCTGCAAAGCCATTTGTGCCGAGGTACGGGTTGATATGCTTGGTCGATGTAACACAGAATTTCCATGGCTAACTGGTGAGTTGACAGCAAGATTGAGGTTAGTGCCTCGTGATGTGTCTGTGTCTTCACCATTGTTAAGTAATGCCACATTTTGGAAGTAATCTGAGTTGGCACCTTGTCCTTTTGAGGTTCGAGCCAGCCGTGAAGCAGGTAAAGCTTGTCTGACGAGTCGCTGATCCCAAACCGGCCCAAATCTCGGTTACTGCGGCAGATCTCCAAGATGTCTTTGAAAAAAGACTGAATCCACCAAAGGTGCTCCCACCGCAGTCCGACTCTGACCAGCACAAAATTAATAAACTTTTAGCCAGCCTGATCCCCAAGAAGACCGAAGACTCAACGCCGGAAGGTTTCTTATCCCAGAAATGGTCTGAAGAGGATATGGGGCGTCTCAAAGATCATCTGCACAAGCACTCACTAGACAGTTCAGCTGGGGAAGATCACGCATCCTACGTGGATCCTGGAAATCCCAGACAAAGATCTTGCGTACCTGTGCAATGAATGTGTCACCCAGAATGACGCGCCAACGGTATGGTTCATGACAGCGTTAATCGGGATCCTCAAACACCTGAAGCCACACGATAACCTGGACAGCTACAGATTAATTGCTCTTCAAACCTGCTTCCTGAAAGGACATACCATGCTGATTCACTGGAGAATTCACGACTGATCCGTGGCATGAGGCCTAATTCTACCCTGGCAAAATGGATTCAGACCGGGTCGTTGAACAAACAACAACCCTTTCATCCTTCGATGCCTCAAAGAATGGGTGAGGGCCAATGGAAATACCTTGTACATTGACGCGTTGGATGCCTTCCTGTCAATGGATCAACCAACACTATGGTTGAAATTATTCCGACTTGGGATGGGCTGTGCACTTTTTTGACTGGCTTTGCATGCTATACCGGTGAATGGCATACTATGTAAAGCACAGAGACATGCAATCCCGCCTCACCTATCACATGGAACTTATTCCACACTGATCTCGCTATGATGCCGGACATGGATGATGTCTTTCTGGCTGCGGTTCACATTTTTCTTTTGGCCCAGGCAGACGATCTACTCATCTTATCATTATTTTCTCGTGGTCTCCAAGCAAAGCTTTTTACACTGGAGAAGTGGTGGGCTCGCAACTTTATCCTGATCAACTTGATTGAAACAATCATCTTTGATTTTTGGGAAAGCTCAAATGCCGCTCCCTCTCTTTAGATGCCATCTGCTGTGGCACATGGACCAAAGCTCTTGAGCAACCTGGATGAGCATGCATTTCAATCCCATGTCGAGTTGACACAAGGTTGTATGCCAGCTGAGATTTTTACTCAACAAGGGTGCATAAATGGGATGCTTGCAGGTTATATGTGTGACTTGTGAAATTCCCTGGGTTGTTTAAATTGCAGACAGACAGGATTAATCTCTGTTTATTGTTGGTACTCTGACATCAGAAAATCACTGGATGTTTATGTCTGGACAAGAAGGTCAAAATGAGGTGGGTGATGTTAGTACACACATATGATGGCACTACATAGCGGGCTCTGCCACACAGTGGGCTACATCAGTTATACGACTGTACCATTTCGAACATAGGTTCACACCATGTCAGGGTGACCTAAAGTTCCAGCCATTTCCATTTCAAACCCTTTTTAAATAGAAAAAACTATTTAAATTTTTGTTTGGTTTACTGGCCAAGGCAAACGGTAAACAAATGATTAAACAGTTGATTTTTACTGCCAATTTTGAGTCCTCGTAGATAGTACACAGAGTTCAACAACCGGGAAACCACTGGCACGCGACATTTTTTATTAAACTTACGTGCCATAGTGCTTCGGGTAACGTGTTCATTTTCTAAGATGTTCATTCCTCAGCAATCACAGCAAAATTGGTCCGGCAACTGCCAAACGATAAATATTCGCATTTCTGAGCCCATTTGGGCCAGAAATGCCGACCGTCACCATCACCTAGACCCAATTCAGTTCACGACCATCCGTAACCCGTTACTGTCGCAGTGTAGCAGACTCCAGATCGGAGACGTCATGCCATGAGCCCAAGATCTCCACTGCTTCCAATGTTCAGAGTGGCGCACTTGGAAGTGGTGTTGGTCACTGTGTGGGTTTCAGATGGTCCTTGGTTCGATCCAAGTAGGATGCATTTTTAGTGAATTTCGGTGGTAGTTCAAACCCTGATTATTTCAACAGGGTTCCAGTTCAACGGTGTTCAAACACCCCGTTTAAACGAGTGTTCAAAGGCAGTTGGCTCAAACAGTTCTGACAGCCTCTCATGTTGGGCAGTCAGTCCTGTTGTTCATCAGAACAATACTCAAACACGGTTTCACGTTGAGACGCTCATTGTTTAAACAATTCTAATATAGATTTATTATTTTCAAGGAAAACGGTTGAGATTTGAACTCACAATCGGGAATCTCGTGAAAACTTACAAAAAAAAAAAAAAAAAAACAGGCCACGCCCTATGTTCCGCAAAGAGCTGTAAATGGTAACTTGATTAGGACAAGTATTGATGGCGGCATTTGTACCGTCTTTGTGATGAGAGGGCGTGCACAGAGCGCATACAGCCCTCACAACAGCAAGCTGCCAAGGCCAGCATTCTGTGGGTCTCTCAGAGTGCTCATTCCAAGCCCACTGACTAGATTCCACTGACAAATTTGTACGCATTCCACTTTTGAACGAGGACAAAGCAAAATATTCTTGTGGAGTCAGAACTGCCCAAATACAGAAATTTTGCAGAACTTGAGTCGCTGGGGGTTAAATTTTCTGTGGGTCTCTGAGAGCACTCATTCCATGCGCACCAAGTTAATTCCACCAAGAAGTTCGTACCCATTCCACTTCTGAACGAGGACAAAACAAAGTACTCTTGTGGAGTCAGACCTGCATGCCCAAATAAAGAAAATATTACACCACTTGAGCCACAGGGGGTTAAATTTTCCATGGCTCTCCCTGAGCACTCATTCCATGCTAATGAACCTAATTCGAACGAGAAATCCGTACCCATTCCACTTTTGACCGAGGGGGGGGAAAAAGGGTTTGCGGAGTCAGAATTGCCTGCCTAGATGCGAAAAATATTACACCAGTTGAGCCGCCGGCGGTTAAATTTTCCATGGCTCTTCCTGAGCACTCATCCCATGCCTAGGAACCTAATTCGAACGAGAAATTGGTACCCATTCCACTTTTGAATGAGGAAAAAGCAAAATGGGCTTGGGGAGTCAGAACTGCCTGCCCAGATGCTAAAGATATTACACCAGTTGAGCCGCCAGCGGTTAAATTTTCCCTGGCTCTTCCTGAGCACTCATTAAGGGTGTAAATAACATTGTAAAGCATGTAAACATCGGCACGAGATATCCTAGATCTCAAATGTGTCTGCCATCCGTGTCACCTCAGAAGGTGTTCTGTGTTTATTAGCCGGCCTGAAGTTCTCGGCAGGGCCAGAAGACGACAAAAGACTAACCTGTGAGCCCGTTTGGAGGGGTTTTTTTCACAGTTTTTTACATGCAGGTCGGAGGGCCTCCATGTAACATACGTATTTTACCCTGTAATTCACATGTAAAATTGGGCCGATGTAATTTACATTGACCAATTTTAGCCAGCACTAACTGGTGTACCGAAAATTGTCGAGATGTTGATTTTTCTGCAGCTACATTTTAACCACGTGACCCTATTGCCCTCACTGCAATCCATTACATCTTCAAACGTGTGACTGTATTGCCCTCACTGCAAAATCGATAGCCCTGATCATTCCGAATTATTCCACCCAAAAATGCAATTTACATAAGGTTTTTGAGGCCGAAAATTGGTCAGCCTTGTCCAAAGTTAAGGTTTTTGAGCCCAGATTCGGCGAAAATTTCCAAGAATGATCCAACGGAGCAGCCATCTGTTGAGTCGTGGCAGGGTGAACACAGAGGTCGAGAAGCCCACTTTGAAGATAGGAAGGCGGAAGGATACCAAGTAGTTTCTTCGTACCGACTACGGCCGAAAAATGCGAAATCAGCGTTTTTTTTAGACGAATTTTGCCTTACACCTGACGACCCCTGTCCGATTTAAGGTTTTTGAGGCCAAAATCCCGGAATTTTTCGGACAACCCTTTGGTGGAGCTTCCCCGGGCCTATCCTTCTCAAAGTGCCACGCCTTTGAGGATGAATGTCGGATGGAAGAAAAATGGTTTCGACTTCATCCGAGGATTGAGCGATGTTGCTCTGGCCCTGAGTCTCTTTCTTCTCCTTCCCGAAACTGGCGGCGACTGAATCTGGAGTCCAAAAGTGCTCATATCTTTTGAACCATTTAGCGCACTACTGTAGTATTACGTTCAATTCGTCAGTCACGCGTCACGCTCATTTTTTCTGATGGCGGCAATAATTTTTTCTCAATTTATCGGATTTTCTTTGAATTTTAAAAGTATCAAAACACCAGCGGCGGTGTCGAATTGAACGTAATACTACAGTACTTTCAGACTTCAGATTCAGATTCCCAGACCCAATTCACGTCTAAATCAGCATATGTTCCAAAATCCACAGAGAAGTACTCCCTTGCATCAACGAGGAAATTGTCGCGGAGCCGTGCGGCTCCGCTCACCCGCCGGCTTGCGGACCGGTTTGCCGATCGATCAGTGGCGTGCACAACATTTGGTCTTGTATTGCCATGTATACGTTTGACACAACAGCCACGACTTCCAGGGTTTTCCGACCATTGTACTGGGTCGCCAGAAGGGGAAATTCCCGAAAAAGAAATAGAATAAGGAAAGATCGTAGGAAGTTCATTGAACCTCAGAGGAATGTTGAGGAGCTTAACCGAGGCTCTGTTCACTCAGTCATTTGCCATCAATTCAACCCACAGTGTCGTTGAATGACGGTTGAAAAAAAGGATCCATTTCAGCATTAAATAGTGAGAAAAATCTCAGCCGGAAACATATAAGAATACCTGGCTGTGGGGTCCCAGAATTATTGCATCCAGGCTCTAGTTTGCATACAGATTACTCTGTCCCCAATCCACAAGCTGTATCTGTTGCACTGATGTGTTGTTCAGGAGTCTAGACCAGAACATAAACTACTGAATTCTGGAGAAGATATGGTTGCTTTTGGGTCCTTTGAGCTGTTGAGACACTTACCTGGCTCACAAAGGTTCATTCCACAACAGTTTCAAGAGGCAAATGAACTCCGATATACAGAACTCGAACGGAACACAGATTAAACAGATGAATTTGTTCAAGGATGGAAAGCCTGGATTTTCGCATTTTCAATGTTGCGTTAGAGCTGGATACACCGCAAGATCCTTCCAAAAAATCCCCATGAGCAAAGAGCATCATTGAGGCTCACACCGGGCAAGGGGAGAAAAGAAAGTGTTAAGTGTGACGCCCCTATGTTAAGTGTGACGTGACGATCACACATAACACTTGGCGGGGAGCGATGTCGGTCGCCAATCTGATGTATCTGTGCAGATTTTCCGACACAGTTATGAGTGTGTGCATGTACTATATGCCTCCAAATATTTGGAGATTTAATTCTTCAGCAGAAGAGAATGAACTAACGCTGCTTGTTACATGCCATCAGTGGCTGTGAGACATAACATGTTAAGTGGACCCAGCTGATCCGTCGGTAAACCACTTCCAGATGCCTTTTCTCAGCGCTCAAGACGCGAGCGCTTCGCTCCGGCGCAGCGCTCGTTTGGCCCCTGCCGCCGTACCTGCCAGTTCCCATTCTCACAGGGACGACCATAGTCAGCTGCATACTTTGCCTGCATCGCAAAGGCCTTCCTCGCCCACCTCACTAGAATCGGAATCGGGTCCGACGACGAGGAAATGGAACAGCACTGAGGGGGAGATCGATGAGAGAATGCGGAAGCGCCTGCGCATTCAATCTTCCGCGAAGGTGTGTGTGCTTTATTCGGGTTGTCTTATCAGACTCTCCTTCTCACCCCTGTTGCTGTTTTGTTAGGCCCTTTCCATCTCCCCTCTTTCTAATCCTCTTATCGAACAGATTGGCTCACCACCCACGCCCCTCGCAATGAAGAAGACGAGTGAACCAAAGATCTAGATTCAAATGGGCTGGAAAGGGGGTGAAAGAGATGCGGGTACTTGCGTTTTGCCAAAAGCTGTTCTGTGGGAGACGCTAACACGGTCATCAGGGGTGACTGTGCCGTGGATCACAGGCCCTGGAACGTGCATTTCCTATTCGGCGAATGCGAATGCGATGGATGTAACCTCCCCGCCGTCTGTGTTTATGCGCCACGTCTCGCCTCACTGGTCTCTCCCTCTCTCGGCCGCGCAGGAGGGGCAAGATGACCTCCCAGCGTGTGACCTGCCGCACCCCTATGCATTTTTGTTGAACCACTCGGAGCACCCCCGCGTGCAGCAGCAGCCTGTCGGAGGGTATTTCCAGCATTTCCATCGTCCACCTCTCATAAGTCTGCGCGTGGCAATTCTCAAGAATACGTACCGGGATGCAGCCGTCAGCGTCCTTGGGCGTGGGACGCCCGTAGATCCGGCACGGATGGCGGCGTGGGGCGGCAAACGGCGACGGGAAATTCAGGCTAGAGACGCAGGAAAGGGCATGCTGCAGAGGCGGCGTGGAACCTCCACAGCACGGACGGCTATGCGGAGCGGCCTTGCTGGGGAGGAGCAACCAGCGCTGGCGGGGCGGCAAATGCCTGGCGTTGGGCGCGGAACCCCTGTGGATCCAGTACGCAGAGCGGCGTGGAGCGGTTAGTGCTGGAACGAACTCGAGATGACATTCTGTAGTGCTGAAATTGGATGCAATCAAAGCTCTTTTCAGCTGTACCCCTTAGTAGAGGCCTAAAGTATGGGTTATCGCAGCGTATGGGTTTTCACAGCCGTGGAAATTTCTCGGAAATCGCAGTGTCTGCTCTTCTCGCGAAAATATGGGATTAACGACAGTACAGAGTGGGGGATCGAGGAGGGAACAGTAAGGATATGTAAGGAACGATTGAGGCAATAAAAGCAGAAAAAGAAATCGAAAACATACAGGGAAACTCGGTGTAAGCCTCTTACGCCGTACACCCGTATCTCACGCTCACACGGCATTTCCCCCTATCGAGCTACCATTTCCTTCCACGCGTCTACGGACATTCTTGGGACCTACGTACCAACTTCTTGCTTCACCCGTACACTCCTTATCCGGACGACCGACCCACATATCTTGTCCACCAAGGGACAAACCTCGAGTGTTGGGCCACAGCAGATTTGAGTATGTCAAATAACTCGGCTAGTGAGGGCCTGGTGTCTCGTGTCCGATTATGCTTGTACAGGTCATGCACTGCGGGGGGTAAGCATTTGTCCACAACAAGTTGTTTCCAGATGCTCGCAAAGAGATTTACAGGTGTCTGAACATCTGTTTCCTTGTGGTTCAGATATATGCAAGCCACAGCAGTGTTGCTGTTCTGGAATTGGGTCCTAAGGTGATTTACTACCACTGACCTGTGGGGGGTTAAGTTATGCCGAGCAGCCAGAATGCACGGGACGCACGAAAGAACAGTTTTGCCTGCTCCAGCTGTCTTCCCGCCATAGGATGTTGTGATGGCTCGGCGAATATTTGCCGGCGGCAAGTCCGAAAGGGCGTACTCCATACGCGGGACGACCACCGTTTGGAAGAGTTGGCGGGTGTAGGAGTGAGGGAGGCCAAAGGTGGGCGACGAAATGCGGGAGAGGGCAAGAGTGGCTTTCGTGCCTCGGCTTTGCGCAAGCTCGACGTGGCTCCGGAAGGAGAGCTTGTAGTCGAGCACGACGCCCAAGAGCTTCGCGGTGGTGGACACCGGGATCGTGACACCGTCGAAGGTGACGGGGCTGCACTATTTACATATTCTTTTGCAAGTTGTCAAGTTTCAGAATTCAAGTTGAAGGATGAAGTATTTGATCCACCAAGTGAGTGAGAGAGGTCATCGAGTAAAAGTTCTACATATTGTACGGATACACTGGCAGTACCGATGAAACCTGTAGACTATCACGCCACTCCTCGTCAATCTTCGATTGGCTCGTCGTGGCCAGGATCCTCTTGCAGCTTGCTGAAGAAATATGCTTGTGTGCAGTCTTTGCTCAGAAGTACGCGGCTCGAAAGTCAGGCTGAAAATAATTCGCATCATTAAATGTGTTACATGACCGAACGACTCGGACTGATAAGCGGTACATGCAAAGTTTAGTGAGGATTATTATAAAGAAGTATATTCATGTCCATTTACGCACGGGAATGGACTCTGACACCGAAAATGGTGCCAAGAACACACGGTGCATGCATACTCGAGGTCCACGTGAAGGCTGGAGGACGGGCGCGTGTGAATAATCCAGTCGGCCCTGTCAGGAATGATTGCGGCGATTCTGAAAGTTGTCAAGAACACAGAGGGAGTGAGTGGTCAAGTCTTCCCGCCACCATGTTTGCAAGCTCTTTATGATATGAGGAACTTAAACATACCCACCAACATTCACTTGCTGACCACAGTGGGGAGGTACTGTCTCCCAGTTACACATAACTGCACCACGTGACTGTTACAGATGGCAAATTGGCGCGCGTCGCGTGCTAGCGCGAAGGCGTTCAACGGTAATCTGAGTCGTAGGGTCCATCAGGAAAGACCTCCTTTGGCAATAAGGTCAGATTGCCCCAAAAGAGTTGGTAATCTGGCCAAATTCCCTTGCTTGGGTCCATTAGCTTTCTAGTGACCTTCAAAATAAATTAGGGGAAATAAGAACTTAGTTAGCTTGGATTCACAACGATTGGCATGCATCTGACAGGCCAGTAGTCGCTCAATAGTGATGGGATTCAGAACACGACCCGATGTTATTCACGAGTTAGTACATACATGACATCATACATACAACTACAGGACAACCACATGATCCACACACAAAGCCACCCCGCCCCTGAGAGGACCGGAACTTGGGTAGTACGTGGAGGAGCTCAAATGCGAACAATACCCTGCAAACAATGTATGTTAGTATACAGTCGGCAACTGGAAAATAGCACATACATTATTCCCAGATGGCTGGTGTCACCGTGATAAATCCCCAGGAGCTTAGATTAATCAGTGCACCCATAGACCGGAATCACGGATTCAGATTAATCAGACCTCTCTATGAGTGAAGGCATAGCCTACTTCATGAAGAGGCGGGAGACATGATTAATCCGTGTTTAAACTAATCGCATTTAAAGCGAAGTCATATTGAAATAAATCGGTGCAGTGTTTCAAGACAATTAAACAGGATCAATCAACCTGTTTAAGTGGCCTTTTTTGCAGGAAGAGGCGAGAGACGTGATTAATCAGTGTTTAAAACCGATTCATGTTCAGATAAATCGGTGCGGTGTTCAAGACGATTAAACAAAGTCAAATTGTTTAAACAGAATTAACCACACCTGTTTAAGCGGCCCAAAAAAGGCCACTTGATACAGGGTTCGAACTCTCAACCTCAATAGTAGAGGTCAGCAAAGGCAAGCAACATTATAAGCCACAGATCCATAGTACCCTTATAGCAACATAGATTATGCTTGAGTAACTAGCCTCGGACCACGAGTGAGTTTGCATCACCCAGAATGTCGCAAGCATATAAGCTCATATGCTCTGCCACCGCCTCACCAAAAAATCCACAGATATTTGTGGATGCTCTGAGTATGCATATAATGAACTCCAAATTACCACCATAGTCAGAATGGTACTGTATGGCCAACCCTGGAGAACTTTTGTCCGCAAACCAAACATGGTACAGACATCAACTCAAGCAGCCCATGGCTGCCACTGCCTCACCAGAAAATTCAGAAATATTCCTGGATGCTCCAAGTATGCATATAATGAGCTCTAAACTACCGCCATAGTCAGATTTTTACTGTGTGGCCAACCCTGGACAACTTCTGTCCGCAAACCAAACATGGTACAAACATAAACTCAAGCAGCCCGTGGCTGCCACCGCTCCACCAAAAAATCCACAAATATTTGTGGATGCTCGGAGTATGTATACAGCAAGGTATAAACTGGACCCATGGTCAGACTGTTATTGTGTGGCCAACCCTGGAGAACTTTTGTCCGCAAACCAAACATGGTACAAACATAAACTCAAGCAGCCCATGGCTGCCACCGCCTCACCAAAAAATCCACAAATATTTGTGGATGCTCGGCGTATGTATAGCATCAGCAAACCCTGGATTTGACCATAGCTGGCCCTAGTTGGCTGTAGTTGCCATAGTTGCCATAGGACTCTGTAGTTCCAGTCAAAGCTACATAGTTGTACATAGTTTTGCAGCCAAGCTGCATAGTTTTACATAGTTTTGCCACCAAGCTGCATAGTTTCACATAGTTTTTTGAAGTTTCACGTAGTTTTTCAATTCCTGTAGGCACCTGAGCCACAAGGCATTTCAGATACACAATTAGATTTCAAAAAGCCACAGTACTTCATTGAGATAGAGCAAAGAAGAGCTCTTTGTTAAACTATTTACATAACCAAGATTCTTCACAAAAATATACATAGTCCAGCTCATCTGTCTCTATGGTGTTCAGAATAGCTCTATGAATTTATTTTGTGTTTTACAGCTGAATAAAGCAAAGGCTTTAGAGGGAAATTGCTAGATGACTTTGTGGAGCTTTGTGAGTTTTGGTACTTTAGTTTGGAATTTATCACTATCTATATGATGATGTTACCGAAGTTGTATCAGGGAGCAGACAGTTGTTTTTGGGAGGGAGGTGACCCCTTATATTGAACAGCCTACTGGGTACTTTAATGGTTATGTGGCTTAGTGGTTATGCTGCACTCTTGCATTATGCCTGGTGGTCGCCGGTTCGACTTAGGCAGGAGCCACTTTATTTGCAAGCTTCTCTAATAGTTGTATCTACCTGTACCATAGATGCCCCTCGTAGGATAAAAATCGGAATAATACATGGGGAGGCCACTGTACTGAGTGCGGGCGGGGAATTCCCAGGATAGCCCGAGTTGAATAGTTCAGTTCTTAGCTTGGGGTGGAAAACGGCAGATTCCGCCAGAATCTATCATTTCTGATGGTTAACCTCGAGCTCAAAAACTTTACCCTAGGGTTCAAACCACTGAGCTTCGAGCTATCAGCTTTAATCCAGCTTGCACTCATGCTCTAGTACGACGGAAACAATGTATTCAGCAGCAGTAAATGCCCATCGTACTCGCAGACAATTAATGTCGACCGCCGCAATGCCCTTTGTGCCCGCATCTCGTCGGGGTAGACTTACAACTCCTGTTTTCCGCAGGTGCCTCAGCCCCACCGCGCTGCGCGATTTTCCGTGCAGGTGTGTTCTCGCCCCGCCCAAGTCCGATGCGCGGGCATTGCGACTCGTTCGAGTCGGCGTCAGCGCGCGGGTCGCAACTGAAGGGTTGTTCCGGTCGTGTAGGGTGCGCAGGGCTCGCAGCATTACGGGAGTTCTTGAAAGTTGGGATCTTGAGAGTATGCTTGTCCGAGGCTTGAGTCCGAAACTCGTTCGAGTCAAGGTCGGCGCGCATCGCAATTGAAGGGTTGTTCCGGTCATGTAAGGTGCGCAGGGCTCACAGGAGTTCTTGAAATTGGTGTCTTGAGAGTATGCTTGTCCGAGGCTTGAGAGCGCTTCAACTAAGGCAGCGCAGCCAATAGAGCTTCAGATGTCTTGATTCTTGAGGGGAAACAGACTCGGACAGAGAGAGGCCCAGCGCAAGACAAAATGATGAGAACTTGACATCTTGAGAGCTTGTATATGACAACTAGAGCAGCTTCAAGTTCTGCATTCTAGTGGATCTGAACTGCAAAAGCAAGACAACGGGGGGGAGAAGTGGGGGAGACGACATGGGAGGAAGGAAGAGGATTTGGTTCGAGTTGATCAAATGATGATCCCACCTGCTGCGGCGCACGGACCAAAGCTCTTGAGCAACCTGGGGTGAGCATGCATTTCAGCCCCAGGTCGAGTTGACACGAGGTTGTACGGCAGCTGAAAATTCAACTCAACAAGGGTGCATAAGTGGAATTTTAACCCGAGCACAATCAATTTCAGACTGGGGCTATCTTCAATCCCAACCCTAACGTCTTCTGTTCCACATCAGACCAGGGCGCATTTAACCTCTGGCCGTGTAGTACTTAACATCATCACAATGAAACGGAAGTGGCCACAGTTTATTTACTAGTCATATTTTGTTCAAAGCTTCGCAAACCACCAAACTACACAGAACTATGTAGTACTGCTGAAAACTATGGAGAACTATGTAGCACTCCCACCAAACTATGGAGAACTATGTAGAGGGTACCCTTCCTATGGTAAATACAGGAGCTATGGCAACTATAGGAACTATGTAGACCTAGGTAGCACACCCAGGGTTTGCTGATGTACAGTAAACTATAAACTGGCCCCATGATCAGAATGTCAGAATGTTTCTGCGTAGCCGACCTGGGAGAACTTTTGCCCTCAAACCAAACATGGTACAAACATGAACTCAAGCAGCCTGTGACTGCCACTGGTTCACTAAAATATTGGTGGACGCTCGGACTGTGTATGTAATCAACTGAAATGCACCATAAATTATGTGTAGACAGAGCATGGAAGTTTTGAGCAGTTAATATTCAGAGCAGCCTGCAAACTCCGAGAATACAAGTACCGATTCGCGTCGAAGCAGTGATGTAACTATTAACTAGAAATCTAATCTGATGTAGGGTTGCCGTCTGAATCAAATTGGTTTCCGGCTTCGTCCACATAAGTATATCTAACCACATTCAGAGATGTTTAGGTGATGCAGTGGACACAAAACATACCTCCTGCGTTTCTTGTGTGTCTTTGCTGACTTGGTCGCAGTGGATGACACATCTGGTGGAGCCGTAGTCGTCTTATTCCGGTGCGAAACACGGGTTGGAGGATCTGGAATGGTAGTCGGTGCCTTCTTCCTGCTGCGAACAGAGAAGTATGAAGTCAGCGAGAAACATTTCAAGGAGGTATGTGCTTGCCTTTTTTTCTCCTTCCTTGGCATGGAAGGGGTCGACAATGGCGGAGGCGTTTTTGTCTTGTTCTTCTGTTGATCTTGTTCAAAGGCGACTTTGGGAGGGGAGGGAGGCACAGGAGGGATGGTCGAAGCAGTGGTGACAACTGGTGGCCCAGGAGATATAATGTCCATTGTTGAAGTCGAATTTTTGTGTGGCTCAAGTTTAAACACGAAAGGTGAGGTAGAGGCAAAAGATGAGGTGCTATTCAGGAATTCAGCAACCTGCAGAACATGAACATTACTGAGGTTGGCCGGCGAGCATAATGGAACTGGAAAGCGAAATATTGTGGTGCCGTAAAAGAGGTGTGGTGCTGTGGCCACGTTGTCCCATGGGATTGGATCCGTGGGTGCGACACTGTGAACTGAAACCAAGCAGGGAAGTTAAGACACTGTAATTTATTTGGAAAGAGATAGATGTCGCACTCCAGACAGCCTTGAAATATTCTACAAGAATGTATCGCACATCCATGACAGTCACTGTCCCAGTGTCAATTGATGGAAAGACGGGGGCCCCTTTGGTGTTGACCGGAATGCTGAGACTAAGTGCCTTTGCTTGCGAATGACCTAGGGAACAATCAAGAGTATGGAAAGGTGTGGAGTCTCTGAACACATACGCGGAATGGCATTCTCGGCAAATTGGTACCAAGGTTGTCCGTAGCTATGCCAAAGCTCCTCCTTTGTGCCTCCAAAGTTTATTTTATTGTGGACAGAGTGGGCATGGAGGCTAGAGTGTTTGTTAGTCACTAGGCTATGATCAAATGAACCACATGAACTCACGTTCCGGTGTCGAGATCCCCTTTTGCATCACGAAATGCATAAAACATTAAAACCTCAGCGTCACCGAGTAGCCCACCCTGGCAGAGGTCTCCGAGCGCACTCTGCATTCCCAAGCAAAAGTCCTTCTGATTCCTGAATTTTACGATATAAATTTGTGCATTGGAAGAGAATAAAACGGACGCACTGTTCAATGTTCCCTGCAAACTTCTCTGCCTTTGACTGCCATCCCTCCTATCCTCGGGGACCGACTCTTCCTTTCCTCCCCTGTCTATTGCTGACACATTCATGAAATCGGTTTTAAAAAAGCGGCAGCTGGGCGATTCTCACTTGACGGATGGCCAGCTGTTCAGGATGGGAGCTGGTTCGGCGGATACATCTTTACCGCAACCATCAGCATCGTCGGCACCACCAGCATTCGAACAGGGAAGTAGTACCCAAATGTCCAAGCGCAAAACCGGTGAGAATTCCCTGAGCCATCAGACTTGTACTGAACATGTATGGCAGCCAACACAAAGCCAAGATCTGCGCGTCCCCGAACCTCTGAAGAGACTCTTAAGAAGTCCGAGGAACGCAAGGAAGGGTGGCTTTGGCGCGAGTTGGGTAAGATGGGGAAGTTGAGCTCGGAAGAGATGCAAGCTTGGTCGGAGGAAGGTAGGGTCAAAGCAATTTCCCTTTCCATGACCAAGCCTTACAATGGCGATTGTCAGCTGAACGCGTTCAATGGTTCCGCGCAGAAGCCGAAGTGCAGCGCTGGCAGGAGCATGCCGAAATGCGACTCGCAGAACTACTCAGGACAATCCGAAGCTTCGAAAAATGGAACAATGTCTGGTTGGATCTTGCAAAGGCCCAGAGCTCGAGCCCGGGACTTGCTGCATACGCAAGGCAAACAGCAGCTACATACTGCCTCCGTCGCGAGAGGTGCGAGAAGCTGATCATCAAAGCGGGTTATGGGGCACTTTTAGAGCCGGGTGCGAGTCTCGTTGATTTTGTTGTTGGAGAGAGGGCCAAAGAGCCGTTGTATTAGATATTATTTTTTGAATAGTGATTCAAAATTTTGGCATCCAGGAGTGGCAGGAATTCCAAGTCTACCAAGGTTCAGTGTTGAGAATACGAAAGATTGTTCTCTGCACTTTAGAATAAAAATTCGGCAACATAAAGACAAATTAAGGGGCTATTATATCCTTCACCGGGATCTACCAAAATAATCTTGGGTATTTCCGGCCACTGGGGGCAGCCACGGGCCATCGTCATCTTATGTGTATCGATATTTGGCCGTGTGGCGGTGCACACCTCAGCTGGGCGCTCGATCGATACACGGCTATCATTAATCATTGCTTAACCAGGCATACCATTAGCAAACTCATGAATTGAACAGCGATTAACCAGCGATTAACCTCGAGGATTAATCGAGACTCACTCAGATTTGATCGAGAAAGACTGAGTTCGGCGGTAGTGATGTCAGAACATGTCCACAAAGACATGGAAACTCATACTCCATGTTAGAGTAGTTGGTTAAGGTATCAGACTTGTGCTCGTGTTCCACGTGGGTTCGAACCCTTGAAGTGCTGTTTTTTGTTGGCCATTTTACAGCGCTCTCGCCTTGCTTAAACAGGTTCAAATTCTAAAAAACCACCGAATCAACCAGTACGAATCCGTTCAATCCCTGTTCAAACGCCTTTGTCGCATTGCAGGTGTGGAATGTTCTGTTTAAACACACCTATTAATCAAAGTAGCCTACTGTCTTACCTCAGGTATATTGTCACCATCCTGATTAAACAGAATCCTTGATTCCGGTCTATGGGCCCTGGGTTTAATCGAAGCTCCCGGGGTTACTGCACCGTGACATCAGCCCGATATGTCCTGCTCAGCCAAACAGAAAGTAGTAGAGGGACACAGAAGGGATGTATACTGCTCGCCATAGTTAGTATCGGCAATAGCTCGGACTGCTATGTGAGACAAGTAAGGAAAGACCCGACTGAAAGAGAGAGAGACACACCAAGAAGATTGCGTTGACGTGTGCCCTGACGACGACACGCTCGACCTCGATCGGTACGGACAACTTTGACGAGGGTTCGACAAAGAGTTTAGCGGTGGGGACATGAGGGGAAGGAGGGCATGCACCGTCGCCGATTAGGTATGCGAGCCGCGTGGGTGGGAAACTCATACTATCGGACTCGAGCGATGAGGACGATACAGGTGACCTCGGTCGCGCAGCAGGTGGGGGTGGGGCCACGGACGCGGTGTTGATCAAATCGCTGGTGTCCCGCAGAGCGCTACGTGCTCCCAATAGGAGTTCAGGAGAGATACAGATGAAGGGAAGTAAACACACGTCTTGTGCCAACTAACGCGGTCCGTAGCCAAGGGTAGTTTCTTACTTCCCGTCCAGGGATCGAAGGATTGCAATGGGGAAATTCAGGTCCACGCTAATCGTCGGGAATGCCAGGTTAAAGCCTGTGCAACACTTGGCAGTAAGTGAGCGGTGCGGGAAATGGAGACGGGAAATACCTACAACCAGGCTATCCGAAGACACAGAGGTGCGGGGGTATGGATAGAGACTACTGGGGAGGGGAAGAAGGCGTGGAAGAGCCCATGGATCAATAGCGGCAAGCGAGCTGACGAGCGACAAAGTGGGGGAAAGAGAAGAGTCTGTTGACAGGTGTTGCTCCCGCTGTCTGTTTACGGACTCGAACCACTTTTCATGGCACGTGCACGCTGTGCCTGGGCTGTGCTGGTTTAGGGCCGGTGTTCCGGCAACGGACTTGGACTGTTTTCGATTTCTCTGCTGAACTGAATTTCAAGATGTTCCTCTGTGTGGACTCTGTATACAAAAGTAATTCACTAGTGCTATGTATGACTTGGATTAGGCCTCTCCGAGGCGGAGGCTGAACCTTCAGGAGTTTTTTTTTTAAAAAAAAAATATCAATACTTCATTGATCGTAGAAGTACAGTCATTCCACGGTCCTTGGCTTTTTTTGAGAGAGAGCTAAGAGTCCATATTTTTTGGCAGGTTTTCTTTTCATACCTTCTTCATATGATGCGAGCTCGCCTCCCACATTTTTTCAGGACTTGAGCTTGCCTCAGAATTAAGGTAGCGGACACACAAGTGTTCCCAAATAATCTGAGGAATTTCAGTTGAGAAATGGAGGACTAGTTCTCAAATTGATGGGAGCCCACAAATACCATCAAGTTCGAAAGATTTTGGAACTCGTCCCTCATTTCAAAACCAAAACTCGTCAAAATATTTAAGAGTCATCTTAGGACACATTCACACAGAACTGGAGGCGGAATTTCTACTTAGGCCTAAGGAAAGGAGAATTCAATGAAATCTTCCCAAATAATGGGATATCACGTGGGGCAACAGCACTTGTGTGTCCTCTACCTTAGTGAATATGGGGGCGTTGTCAACAACCGTACCTGAGAGTTGTATGGCGGTCAATCTGCACATTTATTCAAAACAGGTGTTTTTTACCATTTCCGTGTTTTTTTTGGCTGTTTTGAGTACTTTTTGGGTCTTTTGACAGCAACTCATTCTTTTAGCTTGCTGTTGTGATAAATTTTCCAGTTGAGCAATTTTTATGACTGTACTCGGAATTTATACTGAAGGTCAAAAAGAAATTTTCTTCTTTTCCAACTTTTTTCTTTCTTTCCTGAAACAAGAATGTTTTCCACATGAATGTATATTTTTTTCAGAGAACAGGTTTTTTTTTGTGTTCAGTGCTAAACTTTTTCGTGATCGGTGTAAGAAACTAAGTTCTATTGGGTGGCTGTGCCAACCCTAATGTGATGGCTGTGCGGCCCGTTCAGCGGCTGTTTGTGCTGGACCCTCTCGTCCTTCTCCCTGTGTCAGCAGCGCTGCTGTGGGTGGCCAGATCCTGAAGGACACGATTGCTGTAGGTATAATGGTGCCTGCACCTGTGCTGAATGTCCTGTTGACTCCGGAGGGTGCACTGGTGACACTGAGTGCGATGTGTGCAGGTCCATTGGCATCCACCCACCCATGAGGCCTAGCTGGTGCAACCACAAGGCAAGTATCCATGCTGACTGTCGTGTTGCGAGTTTCCATGTCCAGAAGAATCTGCACAGGGAGACTCATTAAGGAGGGTGTATTTCGGCACTTCCACAGCCAGTGAACGAGTCGCACGGCCATCATATTAACGTTGGCACAGCCACCCACTAGAACTTAGTTTCTTACACCGATCACGAAAAAGTTTAGCACTGAACACAAAAAAAAACCTGTTCTCTGAAAAAAATATACATTCATGTGGAAAACATTCTTGTTTCAGGAAAGAAAGAAAAAAGTTGGAAAAGAAGAAAGTTTCTTTTTTGAACTTCAGTACAAATTCTGAGTACGGTCATAAAAAATTGCTCAACTGGAAAATTTATCACAACAGCAAGCTAAAAGAATGAGTTGCTGTCAAAAGACCCAAAAAGTACTCAAAACAGCCAAAAAAACACGGAAATGGTAAAAAACACCCGTTTTGAATAAATGTGCAGATTGACCGCCATAGATTTGGCTGATTTCGACTGAGAAAATTATTGCAATTTTCAAATCTAACGTCTTTTGCCGGAAAAAAAAATAATAATCCAGAGGCCCAGGACGGCCAAGTGCCAATAGGCGCCGGTTCGATCCGGGCAGCCGGCATTTTTTTTTTTTCATTTCAGGCATAGCCAAACAACGCTTCTGCGTTGGTGTTTTGGCTCATTTCATGGCTTCATCGAGTTATTCGTGCCATTTATGTGTGTATTAGATATTTATTGTAATAGTCATTCTGTTTTTTTTTGACAGATAAAGGGTTGACCAACCTGTACCATAAACAATCCTGTTCTTCTATGGCCTCCAGCGCCAGTTAGATGTAAATTCCCATTGGGGTATAGGTACAAAGGTCTCATGCATGCTCAATGTGCCATAGGAGTAATCAAACCATAGAAACATGGTATATAGGGCTGCACACCGTGCCCGTCGCGACGGTTCGACGGGATGGCTTGATGGGTATCCCGACCCGTCCCGTCGGGCCCTTCAACTGTACTTTTGACGGCTGTTCCCATCAAGAACAGCCGTCGACGGGTAGATGGGTCCTAAAAACACGCCGTAAACTGTCAAATATGCATGCTTCACGCAACTGTAATTCTAACACACATTTTAGGCCACAACTATTTTAGGCCACAACTTTTGAACGTACTCGGTAGTTCCTACAAGCAAAGTGACGGCCGTTGCGTGACGGACCGTTCCCGTCCAGGACCCTTCAAAACGACGACCGTGCCTGTCGATGGGACGGCGTGCAGCCCCAATGGTATATTGATGGGTTTGATGTCAATTTGTGCCGACATACAAACTTGGATGGATAAGAAGCAGAAAAGGTATGAGAAGGTAATTTTGTACTCGTACTGGTCTATAAACCTCACTGAAAATGCCAGCAGCAAGGAAATATGTGTGAGAGCATCTCATCTATCATCTACCACCTATTTTGTGGGCAACTGCAAAAAAACTGGGTGAGAATCAGGTCAGATTACTAGAGCAACAGGAAAAAATTAATATACATGTTTCATAGACCTGAGAGACATACTCTTTGATGTATTTGTTGTAAAACATGTTGTATAACCCGTTGCTGTGGAGAAACTCCAGGAATTACTGACACGGACGCGTTGTTTGGCTATGACTGAAATGAAAAATAATAATGCCGGCTGCCCGGATCGAACCGGCGCCTATTGGCACTTGGCCGTCCTGAGCCTCTGAATTTTTTTTTTTTTTTTCGGCGCAAGACATTAGATTTGAAAATTGCAATAACAAGGATTAGATTACAAAAAAAAAAAAGTTGAGGTCAGCGGCTCATCAGTATGGCGGTCAATCTGCACATTTGATCAGAACGGGTTTATTTTACCATTTCCGTGTTTTTTTTTTGGCTGTGTTAGTACTTTTTGGGTCTTTTGACAGCACCTCATTCTTTTAGCTTGCTGTTGTGATAAAATTTCCAGTTGAGCAATTTTTTATGACTTGTACTCAGAATTTGTACTGAAGTTCAAAAAGAAACTTTCTTCTTTTCCAACTTTTTTCTTTCTTTCCGGAAACAAGAATGTTTTCTACATGAATGTGTATTTTTTTCAGAGAACAGGTTTTTTTTTGTGTTCAGCTCGAAACTTTCTCGTGATCCGTGTAAAGTAAGTTCCGTTGCCCCATGTCGAGCTTGCAGATATGTGGAAAAGGCCCAAGGGCAGTTTGTTTATGACTGTGCAGGCCTGAAAGAAAACTTTAATTTTTCATGGGACAACAGGTAGGGGCTTTTCACTATCTATTTTGCAGGAGAATGTAAGGTCCATACATGGTAGATTACCCAGAACAAAAATCATAGACAAAACTCTCTGCATTGTGCAGAAATTCAGATCGGTCCGGAACTGGTAATGATCCGGACCAGTTAGCGGCTGTATGTCCGAAAATTCGGCCCGTGACAATTCAGCCCAACAATGCAGAAGTCGGTTTTCGTCCAAACCTTTTTGTAGGTTCATTGGGGGTTGACGCGTCCTTGAGCATGCCCCTTTGCAGCACGTGGTCGTGCCCCCCCGGCTGTGACAAGCCGGATCAGGAACTCTCTCACGTCAATGGATACTGGCCCGAACACAAGGCAGAAATGACTAATGACAGGAAACCGCACTGAGAGAATATCCTTGGTTCTACTGGAGGAATCAGCCTCACAAGCGAGCATTCCAGCCGGAAGAAGTTGAAAAACATACCCTTGCATTCTGATTTATTTCTACGTCTTCCCCCCTTTTATTACAATTTATTTTCCACCGTGACCAATATTGCATGACGAAGTCTTTGTTTGTACATGTAGTGAAAGCTCCCGAAATCCAAGTTCCCCTGGGTAGCCAAACCTAAAGGTTCAGCAATGATATGATTCCCTCCCTTCTGGTCCTCAAAAAAGCAATATTATAAATGTTGTCCGACACTAACTCTGGAAATCCAGGTAATTTGGCCGCTTTCCCCCATTTTGCCCCAATCTGAAGGCCAGAACCAAATTACTACTAAATTAGGAAAGGAGGTTTTTTCCTGATGTCTATTCTAAATACCTCATGGGAACTTGCGGATTTTTTGGGGGTCTTTTGGGGGTATTCTGGCCCATCTCCTCGCCTTCCTCTCACTTCCGCCTCTTTCCACACAAGGCTGTTATCGTCAACGCTGATATTTTGGACGACGAGGAGCACATAAAAACGACAACCGCCGACGCCAATGTCGAGGATGAAATCCCTGAGCTCATCCCTATTGAGGGCGACATAGTGGTCAACGACGGTACGTCGGCTGGATATATTCGTGACTATCAATTGAACTCTCGACCAGGCAGGCTATCGGTAATCCACCGGCCGCTGAGCGTGCAGACACGTCAAATATCCCCCCCGCCCCTTCCTCCGTACACTGCCAACCTCTATGTGTTTAACCGCATTCAGCCTTACCAGGACTACTCCTCCAAACTGCCGTGGATCTCGTACGATGCGGCGTGCCAGGTGTTTGTCTCGTTCGTTAACAACGTCAAAAACGTCCCCTGCCTGCACTACCAACCGCCAGACTTGGTTCTCAAGAGCGATAACCAGAAAGGTGAATATTGGGTAGCAATACCTCACACATCTGGCGAAGCCGTCGAAAACGCGTGGGCCGCGTGCGCTCCCGGATGGCCTTTCAGGCAAGTCGCCCTTTTTTCTGAATATGTCGACCGAAAAATTTATTCATTACTTCACAGGCAACGCGAAAAACTCAATCGGGTGTAAGTTTATGGTTTTATGTTTTTGCTGCTACACTTATTCCACGTTCTTGCTTTCAGGCGGGCGAAGCTCTAGGAGTCCAAAAATCGTTGCTACCCATCGTTGCATACTTCCTTACCAAAAAAAAAAATTGATTGCGTGCCTGGCTCGGTTTGAGTTTCCCCGATCACTATTGGCCCGAGCAAGCCGCATGTCCGCCACATGGAATCGAAAAAGAAGGTCGCACTCAATGGTGTGCTCAGCTCCGGGATAAGGTATGGCAAGTTAGTTAGCCGTCCAATCAGGTTGCTTCGATGGTGCTGATGTCGGCTACTTGTTTTTTGCATGCGCGTTCTGGGGTGATGTGATGGATAGGCGCGGGTTTGAAGGTAGATGTATCAAGAAATAAGATTTATTATGCCCTACACTCAAAATGAGGGGTTGGGACGTGCAGGCAGAGACTGGAATAAGGAGCCGAAGAAAGTACATTAATGGAGATATCTGCAGGTCCAAGCAAGTCCATGACGTGAATGCTTCGGATGATTCTATAATCTGACAGAACCTGACAGAACACACCTGATTCTCGCGGATCTGGCAATGGGGCCGGTAGTGCAAAACTTCGTCGAAGCGAGGTATTTTGGTCACCAATGACCATGTCGTACCTTGATGAGTTCGCAGTTGTGAGATGGTGCCATTGGTGACTTTTCCAGTGCGGGTGTTTCAATTTCTGTTTCTCGTTGCACTGCGCGGTGAGGGTCGACAGCCTCCCAAATCATTGATACATGTGGTGGCGCACCTAAAAACAAGGAAAAAACCACAATTTGTTTGGGAAAAAAAAAAGCGCACCCTGCTCAACATGCAGGGCTGATTGTTGAGCCAGCAGAACCTCCCTGGGAAACCGGGACGGGCAATGAACGTGATTGTTGGTATGACGGCTGCATCGGGCACGGGCGTCCGGGATGCGGCCTTATGGATGGAGGTGGAAGAGTTTGATTCGCGGTAATGTGCAATATGTTGAGGCGTGGAGACCTTGATGAATTCGCGGCGCAGAGATTTGGCCGTGAATTCGCGGGAATTCAAGCCATGCTGTACCTCACCTTGTTAATAATCATTGGACCGAATCCCGCGAATTCACGGTAAATCAAGCCGCACTGTAACTCACCTCGTGAATAATCCTTCAACGGAAGCTCTCTCTGCGCTGCGCCCATGTCGACATCCCCAGGATCGCAAACTAATCCCCTCCTACTCGGAGACAGTCCTCGTACGTGCTTTGCCCATGCCCCGCAGGAACAGCTGCGTAAAGACGTAATCAGCGCGCCCTCCCGAACCCCGACGCCTCAGAATCAACTCGGGGCCTGCGTCGACGATTCCTCGCAGTCTGGCGCGTGCACAGCCGACAGTAAGCAATATTTTTTGAGTGCTGGCAAGACATTGAGTTAAACAACGGGCGCCACAGGCTGGGAGCAGTAACCGGGTACAAAACCAGCCACAAGAGCAGGCGGGACCGTCGCAAACGCCCACGATGGCGCCTCATATGGTTCGCCTTCAGATCCTCTATGAACAGTTGAGACGCTTGAGACGCTCAACACTGTCCGGGCAGGCTGAGTCAGAAGCGGCGAGGTCGCTGAGGAGAAGGGCTCGACAGGAAGCTAGGTTGGAGCAGCAATTCCGTAGCCGTGCACCAGCGGACCCCACTCAGCGGCTCAGCAGAACTCGACTGGTCAGAAGACGTTCGCCAACCTCCATCGCCGCCGTCGGATGGCGCGTTCAACGCGAAGAGGATCTGAGCCCAGAGCTCCTCTGGGCTGGAGGAGTTGGGCCAGATGAGCAGTTGCCGGTCAAAGCTCACCACAAGTGCGGGATCTGCCCTTTTGTGAAGTCCCATCCCGTTTCGTGAGTGGATTTATCAGATTTTGTGGATGAAAGCTGAAATGTATTCGCGAGGTACTTGTGTGGCCACAGCCACTGTTACGTGTGCATTCGCGTGTGGTTGGTGCGGAGCTGGACGTGTCCCGAATGCGTAACCCCGATGCACCGCGCGCCGTTTCGCCACTATGGGGAGGAAGCCTCGATCGCGGACGCGTATCCCGAGTGGAGAGACGAGAGCCGGGTTGACTACAGTTGGGAGGGGTTGGTGTTTCCGAAGCCGCCGCCACGTATCATCGTAGAAGATAGCGACTAGCTAGAAATCGAAGTGCGAGCGAGCTCTCCAGCTGTGGGGAGTTCGGGCCGTAGCGCGCCGTTGTGCTTTCGGGCCGTAGCACCGTTGGCTGTGCAATTGATCGGACTTGCGGTGGACCTGTTTCCATCCACATCTCACCATCTCGTCGTGATGGCCTGCTGGATCTGCTCATCCGAATCGGACAATGCGACCCGTCATATTTTTTATCTGTTCGGTGTGATTGATTTTGAGAAATCTGGGCTGAATACCACGTCGACACACATCCCGCCATGAATCGTGCTGGCCGCCACCGCACAAAGAACGTGAGAATGCACACTAGCCCAAGGATATATGCAACCGTTGCGAAGCCAGTGGGAACGGTGCTGCATGCACCTTCCAGGGATGGACTCTTGCCTGCGGAGAATGCGAGGCGCTCGTTGACAATCGGTGCAGTTATATCAGTCTTCAGGCGTGGAAAATGTTTTGCACGCAGGAGGACGCGAAGCCGGAGAATAGAGGTAGTACGCCTGTCTCATTCATTGCGTCCAATGTATGAATATTGGTTGAATGTCCAGATGCACTTGCCTACGCGGACTTGTACCATGGCGCCAAGCAATATTTTCTATCTCCGAGGAGTCTGCACTTGGTTGCAACAACGGAAGCTTCTCGAAATGTGTTGGGTCGGGTGCATGATCCTTTGATCCTGAAAATGATCTCAGTCGTTATCAAAACCTACAATACCTCTACTATTTTGCACGGCCTCGTACATGAACGGTTGTTAGAACTCCAGTAGCGCCGAAGAAGGAAAGAGTGGCTCGGTCCCTAGCTACAGGGGTGCAGTAATTGGTAGAAGTGTAGACTCGGGTTAAAAAAAATGGAACAAATTCGAAGATTCGGGGTGCGATACTCGGGTGATATTTATTTTTCGGACATCGAAAAAAAGTGAATGCAAGCACTTTGCCGTAAGCAGACTGGTACAGTTCAGGCCAAACAGAAGAGCTCAGCCTGCGGGGAACCACCCTAAACTCCTCAAGGCAGTTACAACCTTTGTTACAAAGACAGGTCGATTTAGTTGAGTTTTCTTTTTCCTCTTTATTCTCGTAGTACATACTTTACATATTTTATAATATGCTCATCCGTCTTGAACCACAACTTGTCTCCACTTTACTCTTATATATCATACCTCCCACTTCAGCAAGAGGGCCTCGAAAAGGCAATTGAACTGGGATCGTGGCATTGGATTTAATGGAAATTTGAGTGCTTGGAGCTGTTTGTTTAACAATTTACATGGCCGGGGCAACAACAAAGGAATCTGAGGAGACCATTCTGTGTGGAATTTCGCTGGCTACCACCTCAGCAAGACGGCCTCGAAAAGGCTATTGAACTGGGATTGTGGCATCGGATTTGATGCAAATTTGATTATAAAGCACTGCGCATGGCTTGAGTCGTGCTCGACCACACCAAACCACATACACATCCCATGCCTCCAAGGTCGAAGTACACGGAGCATTCAAAACTACACGAATCACCCTCTCCATGTATAATCAGAATGTTGACCGTTGAGGCTCAGTACGTGGACATCAAATCCCTTTATGTTGCCAGTCCCCAGTAACCAGGTAAGGAAATAATTCACATGCCTGCCGTGAGAACGGACCAACCCCCGGGGAATCAAGCTATGCAATATTTTCCGTATTTGCAGCTCTGAATCCTGGCAATTTTGTTTCATCTTCATTCAAAAGTGGAATGGGTACGGATTTCTCGGTGAAACCAGGTCTGTGGGCATGAGATGAGTGCTCCAAGGAATGTACGGGCTAGAGTACATCACCACCTCCATGGCCCACGACTTGACCGGGGATGTGAACGTAAACGCATTGTATGGGGTTTGGAAGGAACGTTGGAGCATGGTTGAAAAGATAATTCATCAAACTCTTTAGAAGTACGAAGAAACCATGAGATATTCGTAAGAGGGTCGTGGTCGTCGCGAAAGGTGACAGGTTTGGTCATATTTACACTGCCAAATAACACCATCTTTGCTTCAAAGCCCCGAAACGAGGGGGCACATTTTCTCAAACTAAATTCATAGGGCTACAACGTACCGTCTCAAAGCTAAGAGATTGTGTCCATTTTGGTTGAGCTATAAAGGATACAATCTCAGAACAGCGCTGTTCAACCCATTTCTGCCGCCACAAGACTCAATATGTGAGTTCAAGATAGACCCCGAATTAAATTCACCTGTACCAAAATACGAAATTCGCCCGAAACAGATGGCAAAGATGGTCAGGGACTACCATAATTGAATTCAAGATAAGGACCAGCCGGATGAGTACGGCAGAATCATGGCAAGCGGTATTACCTTGGAAAATGTGATGTCCGCGTGTCAGAGAATGAATTCAATGGGATGGACAGAGAAATGACGGCCAAGGGTGTTGGATGTGCTCTCAAACTCTCGAACAATGGCAAATCCTCTGGAATCGACGGAATTCCCTATGAATTTTACAAAATTCTGGACATCATATTCCGACGAAGCAAAGACACTGACCGAGAATCCTTTGATGTGTTAGGTTTCCTAACAAACTCTGTGCGTTTCTCAAGAATTGACTTACAGCCATCCAGAATACAATGAAGAGCATCATATCAAAAATCTAGGTGAATCCGACCACTGCAGCTACTGTGCGGGGCATTCTGCTCGAAAAGCCGAATCTTACTCAGCAAATGATCTTGAGGTTCCCAGAAAAATCGTGAGCGGCCAGGCCCTGCGTCTTATTTTTCCGAATCGTTTGGCCCTACTCTCGAGAGAAAAGGTTGAAAATTGAGCCCCCAGTTGTTTTTCTCGTGAAAACCGACGAAAAACAGAACAAACGGGCCGCGCCCTAAGTTCCGCAAATGGCTGTAACGCCTTATCGGAAAATGGAAATTTAGTCGTCGAGACTCCGAAATTTTGGCCATAACCCCATATCGACTTCGAAAATCACGGAAGAATATGCATTCGACAGCTCTCGAAGAGCCTCGTCTAGATCTGAATCCACATACGTAGAGTAGGGAAATTTATCGAGCGATTCCTCCAGAAAATATTCAACAAGTTACTAGATAACACTACAGTCTCCTCTGTCTTAACCCATACCCCCGGTGGACCCCAAAACCTATGGGTTATTGCAGAGTATGGGGTTCAGCAGAGGTCCGGGAGAATCGGAGCTACCATATTCGGAAATATGATTAATAATTTTATAGTTAATGTACAATTTTTACATACTCTGGCAGAACAAACAGACCTGTTTCGGCTAAGGCTGTCCACGAGTGTGAGTCACCCGTGAGTTTATGCGAGTTGATCCGTGGGAAAGCCCACGGGTTTTCATACCCGTGGGTCAAGTACCTGCGTTCGCAGGTTTTCCGAGGATCCAAGTTTGGAATTTGTCAAGGAAAAATGTAAACTCATCGGTACTTGTCTCTATTTTATGGAATAACCAAGCTCCAATCGATTATTTTGGCTCTGGTTCAGCAGTCTGACCGTCAAAGAAGGGCAGAATCAAGTGATAGGAGTTGATAGTAGTAGTTGCTACTAAACATATGGTTGACTGTTTTTCTGGAATTATGTGCTCGAAACAGAGCAAAACCCACAGGTACTCATAGGTACTTGCGAGTTTTCAAAACTCATGAGTACCCGAATGACTCGTGGGTTTTTTACTCACAGATCTGAGTTCATAATTTTTATTCACAGGTACCTGTGGCGGAGGATCCGGGTCACCCGCGGGTGCGCTCGTGGACAGCCTTATTTTCGGCTGGTAGAGTCACTCTTGTGATCGGGGTCGATTCACAGGGGCTATCTTTGCAATTTCTGACCTACAAAACCCCAAAATATGCACAAAATACACATCGAACAGCCCTAAAATTGGGGTAAAGTATGGGTTTCTGACCCTCAAAAACCTATGGGTTATGGAGTATAAGAGAGTTATGGGTTTTAATTGGGAACCACCCCTGTGGACACCAAAAACCTATGGGGTTTAGCAGAGTATGCGTTATCACAGGTATAATCCGCAGGTATACGCAGTTTTTCGCAGCTCCTCCTGGCCTGTGACGCAGTTTTGTCCAGCCTGCGGTCACGCAGTCCCCCGAGCATTTTCCACGCATAAATGGCAAATTGAGTGTTCTTCCAGCCAAATATTTATCGCACAGTGCAGAGCAGGAAGAAGAACGACTTGATATATTTCTCTTAGGTCTGTCCAGTAGTCCACCCTCCCCAACCCCGCCGCAAGCAAGCTCGTCTCAGAGCCATTTCCTAGGCCGGTTCGTTTGGAAATGGATAGCCCTGGTCATCCTGACAATTCCCTCTCTTTATATTTCGCTCGGAGGCATTGTCACCCTTTCTACAGGGCGGTCAATGGATACCATTTTGAAACACATGGCTCTGATGGTGGGGTGAACCGGGCCCGAAGCTGCATCCGTTGCCCTTTGGATTGATTTCAATTCCAGCGCAGTCCCAGAGCCATTTTCTGGGCCGGTTCGTTCGGAAATGGAGAACCCTGGTCATTCTGAACAATTCCCAAGGAGATAAGATAGCTTATACTCGACAACTCAGTGTGTCGTTGTGGAAATCGATTCTGTTCAGTAAACTCGCCAAGATTCCCATCTCCGCCACGGCTCCACGATGGGGAATCGATATGCCGCGGGTTCGTGCCTCTGCGGCTCTCAAAAGCTTTCTTTCATGCTACATTTTGAAAAATTGCCACCATTTGCATTTTCAAAAACATGACTGTATTGCCACTGTTTACATTTTGAAACACGTGAGCGGCGCGCCACCGCCGCAATTGCGGCACGGTCCCCGAGCCGTTTTTTTCAGCGCTTGGAGTCCCAATGGATCAAGTCCGGCATTTTGAGCATTTTTGGTCATTTTTGGCCATTTTTACGGAAAATCACCGACTTGAGGGCTTCATTGTGAGCTCAACCTACACCTCCGGTGGGCACCAGCAACTGGATTTTCGGCCACTGTTTTTCACGGATGCTTGGTTCCGTGCTTATACTATCCAACGCGTGGAAAATCTTGTCCAAGTCAATGTCTCGTCCAGGAAAGACCTAGGCTGTGGGGTTATGAGAATCGGCGGGGTTCACTGTAGCAAACAAATGCGGTAGGCCTTCACATATCATTCTACTCCGAACTTGCTGCTTCATGTTATTTATATCTCCCACCGACCCAGGAATGTGATCTGACACATAATTTAGGTATTTCATTACCTTTACTGCCGCCCTTTCACCTTCGGTTTCGGGCTTTGCAAAAGGATTGTTTTCAAGCTTGGCCTGATAGGAATCCATAGAATGTGCGTCAATCTTCCGCATCAAGTCTTGTATCACCGGAAACCAGGATCGATTCGTGGCAAGGCGAGATTTAAACGATGACTGACGCCGCTGTATAATGTTGCTCATAAAAAAAATGAAAGACTTGTGGACCTGGAAGCGCGGATCTGCAAGGCTCAATAGGTGTTGCACATGAGGTAACGTATCAAGCCGATAGAACGGAATGTCTGTTGAAAGTCTAACATTGTTGTTGTCCACCATGCCAACACCGTACGGAAACAGAGTGGGCCATAACCAGCCAAATACTCGAGGATTTTTGGATGTTGACAATGGTCTAGACCCAGACGGAAACTTCACAAACACTGCTTCTTGTTTCTTCAACTTACGGAGTGCGTCAAGTTTGCTCTGCTTGTAAGTTGAGGTGATACTATCCACATCCACAAGCGTCGTCGGGACGAGTCAAAGCCATCGGATCCATCAAATAACTCAGTATTTGCCTGATCCGAATATGAGGTGTATGACGACCCTTGATTATTTGCGGAATTTGTGCGTAGAAAGTCTGCAACCGCAAGCGGGCAGCCATACATTGGGTATTCCTCTAAATTTTCAGTTATCGCATCTTTATCAAGGTCTGTGTAAAGCGGATTATTTCTGACTGTATTGCAGTGCCTTACATTTTCAAACGCGTAACCGTATTGAATCAGTGCTTTACATTTTCAAACGCGTGACCGTATTGCCTTCCGTTACATTTTACTCGTCAAGACAATTTCCAAGAGGGGAATACTGTTATTTTTTAAATTTAATACCAGGCTAAGTGTGAGACCTCATACCTGTTCGACTGTCATATCCCCCAGGCTGCTCCCCCCGTGACATCTGATGCACTCGTCGAGCAGGTCGATACGCCAGATGATGCTGCACCTAAGGCCGGACACAAGCCCACAAAGAGCAAGGAAAAGGCATCCGCATTTCTGGCCCTGAAGGCACGTTCCGAAGCTGCGGGTTCTCTTGACGACTTGGCGTCCTCGTTGAATGCCCTGGTCTCTCTCATGAAGGACTATCGATCCAGCGCTCCGACGGCGGCTTGTTTCGAAGCCCTTGAAGCGATCCAGACTAGGCTCGAGAACCACCACGAATTCCCCCGCGCGGGCGACACAGCGGAATCTTTCGGCGCGTTGCTAACGAAGTCGGTCTTGGCTCCTCTCCTGACCATCTCGACAACCGTCCAAGCGCAGCACAAGGCGATTCAGTCACTCTCCAAGACGGTGGAGAGCGTCAAAACCGCGCAACCCGCTGGACCTTCGTATGCAACGGCCGTATCCGGATCCCCCGCTCCCGTCAAACCCACACTCAAACCCAAGCCAGTCCCCCTTCCCAGCCCCTCTGACGAGCGTATTCTGGTTCGCTGTGATGGCGAAATTGCCCCGCTTCTCCTGTTGCCCTACCACCAATTGATTCCACAGGTGAACACCATACTAGATCAGCACTCCCTGCCTCGGATCATCTACGCGTCCCGCCTCAATGCGTCTAGTGTTTTCCTGATACCCGAATCTAAGGAGGCGGCGGCGACTCTGGTCAAGACTTGGGACTCATGGGGAGGTACGGCTTTCCCGGGTGCGAGAATTGCTCCGCCAGCGGTGCACTGTCATCTCCAGATCGACGGTATTCCGTTTGCGGCGGCAGGCTGCCTCGCTGACCTTGCGCGCGAGTTTGAAGCGCGTAACCCGCACCTCGGGCCGGTGGTGGGTACACCTACGTGGGTCAACAAGCCGCCAAGCGAAGCCATGATTGCGGCCTCGGCGGCAGCGGGGAAGAAAATTCGAGTAGCGGGCTCAATCTTCGTGCGCCTCCAATCACGGGAGAAGGTAGATCGGGCAGTCGCGGATGGGCGGGTGATACTAGCGGGTTTCGCGCCCACCGCAGTCCGTGGCTTCCCTCATCTCCGGATTACCCAGTGCTGGGGTTGTCTGAAGTTTGGGCACACCAAGACTCGGTGTTCCGTCAAGGAGTGTAAGTGCGCGTGGTGCGGTGAAGCGGCTCACGGACCGACTTGCCCCTCTAAACCCAAATGCATCAACTGCGGCGGTGAGCACCGCGCTGACAGCTTTTGTTGCCCCACTCGGAAACGGATAGCTGAGAGCCTTCGTCTGCGTGCGGTTCAGCTCACCTCAGATCTCAATGCGTCTTCCTCCGTCCCCATGACCGGCTCAATTTCTTCTCCTGCTATGCATCCAGGCCCCGGATTTGCTCCTTCCTCCCCTGCGCTACGGCTGCACGAACTCCAATGATCAATCTCGTCCAGATCAATTCATGGAGGTCTCGGAATCCGCTCGAAATTTTGGCGGGCTCGGGAAACTTCGACATAATCTGCACGCAAGAACCACACCAACAAGAAGTCTTCAACGCATCTGAGCATCCCGGTTATACTCTGATCTATCCTGATAACGTGGCTAATCATCGTGTCTCAATCTATGTTAAAAAATCCACTATCCCACCCCGATGTATCTGCCCGCGCCCGGATCTCTCCTCATCCGGTGATCTGTTGGTTGTTGACTTTACGTTCGGGACAGTGCAGGTTACCGTCATTAACTTGTACAACGACAGCACAACTCGCGCAGGTGTGGGGCTCATCCGTGGTGTCCTCCACCAGCTCGAACCCACCACACGTATCCTGGCTGTCATGGATTCGAATTCCCACCACGTCCATTGGGACTCGAAAACCAAGACAGCAACGTGTGAGGCCGACTTTGAACTGCACGATCTCTTGACGGCGAAGCCCCTGCTGATGGTCACCCCACCAGACGTCCCAACCCACATTTCTGGTAATGTTATTGACCTCGGATGGTCATCTCCGTCCCTTTTTATGTCAATCCGCAATGTTACAGTCGATCCTGATCTCTGTGTCGGCAGTGACCACTACCCAATCTGCTACGAGCTCGACTTTGACACCGTCCGCTGGGAGTCCACGAAATTCAACACCTCCAAGATGGACCTGGAGAAATACCTCGCCATCTTGCGGTACCATCTCGGATTTCAACCTAAATCAATGATCACTACCGAGGCTGATCTCGACGAGGCTACTTCACTTCTGTGTCTAGCTTTGTCCGCGGCTCTTGAAGGATCGACTCCTCGTCATAGGCCTTGCTCGATTGCTAAACGCTGGTGGACCCCCTTGATCACCCGTCTTCTTTTAGCTGTTCGGCGTGCCCGGAGGAGATTTCAAAAATACCTCATTCCTTCAGCTCGGCGAGCTTGGCTGGAAGCTCGGCGGGACTTATACATCGCAATCACTCAGGCAAAGCAGATGGCTTGGCACGCCTACGTGAAGGAGCTCGAAAGGATTGACATCTTCAAAGCCCTGGATCGTCTGAAGGCTCGCAGCTCTTCTGTTTTCCCGGCGATTTGCGATCCCGAAACCGGGCGTGCAGCACTCTCACACGAAGATCGCGGCCGAATTCTGGGGCGCGCTTGGTTCGGTGACTTCGCCATGGAAGACTCCTTGTCCCCAGATGTGACCCCGGATCTGCGCGTCGACCAAACTGGTAACGGCACCCGGAGAATGCGAGGGGGGGTTCGCACAGAGGTTGATCCTCTGGGCGAACTTCCGCCCTCGGCGGACAGGCAAGATCAATTGCCTGCCCCCATGTACACATCTGATGCACCCAGCCCTACTCTTGTAGATCCCCTCGCTCTTGCCAACTCGGTATCCATTCCCGATGAACGCCCATTTTCGGAGGTAACCGACAGCGAAATCGATAGCGTCATTTTCTCGGCCCCAGCGTGGAAGGCACCGGATCGCTACGGGGTTCAAATGGGACATATTCACCGTGCCTGGCCGGTCGTAGCCGATTGCGTCAGAAACATATTCAAGGCGTCAATCCGGCTCGGGGTCAAACCCATCCCGCTTAAGGCCAACACTGCGACCCCAATTCATAAGCAGGGCAAGAAGGACAAGACATCCCCGAAAGCGTGGCGTCCAGTGGAGAACTATGAACATATCATTGCGAAACCTCTCGAGCGACTCGTTGCTGATCGTATATCGTTCGAAGCAGAAACTTTGGGTCTCCTCAGTCCCTCCCAGTACGGCGGACGTCCCGGACACAGCACCGCACAAGCTGTTGATGGATACATCCACCGTGTCAAGGCTGAGCTCGATAAAGGCAACGTGGTTTCGACGCTTTTCTATGATCTCAAGGGGGCATTCAATCGAATCTCGCATGTTGTTCTCATCAGGGAACTTGCTGCGCTCGGTTTCCCCAGGACGATCATTCATTGGGTTGCAACCTTCCTCCATCACCACTGTGTAACGGTTGTCATCGATGGTATTCGCACTGTGACATTCCGTTGCACGGTTGAAGGTGCGCCGCAAGGCTCTGCTCTTTCTGTCATTCTATTCCTGCTCTCTATCAACCGCCTGCACCGGATTCTCGGCGCCATCGACATTCATACAAGCTGGAACTACGGCTTCGTTGACGACACGAACTTCACCACGTCCAGCAAGTCCGTGTCCCAGAACATCGTCGCTCTCAACAAGGCTGCATCTATTGCAGTCCGGTGGGCCGCACAAGACCAGGCGACCTTCGAGAAAACAAAGACCGAGCTGATGCACCATTCCCTTGGCAATCGTGATCTCTCTGAATTTGTCGTCAACTTCGATGGAGAGCTCATTCGTCCCTCCAAAACGGTCAAATGGGTCGGTGTATGGATTGACGCGAAATTGAAAGGTGACGCGCACATCAAATCAAGGGCCGCATCGGCTGCTCGGGCGCTGAACGCATCGCTCGCCCTCACGCATGCCGTTTGGGGTTTGAAACCTCTAATGGTTCGTGATCTGGTTAGAGCCACAGTGTTGCCAAGAGCCGATTACGGAGTCGCCTCCTTCCTCCCTCTCAGCCCAGCGGAACTCAAGCCCCTTGATCGAGTCAATAAATCGGTGGCGCGATGCATCACGGGTGGGTATCGAACGGCTTCTCTGGCTGCCCTCGAGAAGGAAGCTGCGATCCTTCCTGCTGCTCTTCGCTTGGAATCCTCGCTCCTCCACCGGATCGCTCGTTATCTCTCGCTTCCCCCTTCTCATGGGTTGGTACCACTCCTCCGCAATGCTCTTGCCTTCCATCCTCACAACCCCCGGCTAGCGTCTGCCTTACATTACATCGAGCGCATCCCCCTCGTTCACTGGCCTGGAGGTATACCTGCACAGGGCCAGAGAATCCGAGAGCGTAACGTTCCGCGGATACCTGCTCCCGAGCTGTCTGATCCCCGGGAGCTCGATCATTCCTTGGGGATGGAGCGCATCCTTCAAGTCTATGCGCCGCCCTGGGCCGAACCCCTTCCGGTGTCCACTATCATCTTACCCAAGACTGACGCCCTCGCTCTACTGGATCAGATGCTACTGGAGGAATCTTGGCAACAGTCGACGTGGTTCACAGACGGGTCACTCCTTGATGGGCGTGCGGGTGGGGCCGCGGTGCGAGTGGAGGCTGGAGGTCAGCGCGAGGTCGTGCTTGTCGGCTTGGGTGATGGCCAGGTTGCGGAGGGTGAAGTTGAAGGGGTTATCGGGGCGACGGAGCGGGTCCTGGACGATGATCATGATCGCGCGCTGATGGTCTCTGACTCACAGGCCGGGCTGCGGGGTATTGTTTCTACCGCGCCGCGCTCCGGACAGTACAGAGCCATCAAGTACGATCAGATGGTACGTGGTGCGTTGGAGCGGCTCCCCTCCCTCCAAATTACCAACCTCTGGACCCCGGCACATATTGGCACAGCGGGTAATGAGCTTGCGGATGCTGCAGCCAAGGCAGCTACCCGGCTCCCCCCTTCCCCAACTCTCCCCGTATCACTCACCACCTGCAAACGTCGTATCAACGAGATCATCATCGCACGATGGGCTGCCTTGTGGAATTCGTGTCGTACTGGTCGCGCCCTCCTTCAAATTGATCGCTCCCCACCATCACTCATCCTTCGCTATCCGTACACAGCTTCATCGACGCGGGCAATGATTTCGGTTCTGGCCCGACTGCGAACCAATTTCTCCTCTCTCAACGCCACACGGTTCCGTCTCCGACAAACTGAATCACCCAGATGTGAAGCATGCGGTGCCGCATCGGAAACTCGAGCCCACTACCTGCTCCATTGCTCTGCATGGGAACGATTCCGTCCACCGCTCCAAGCCGCATCTTACTCAGCTGGTCTACTTGGTGCTGTCGATGTCCCTTCACTGCTCTCCAACCCAAAGCTTCTCAAGTCTGTGACAAAATTTATTGAAGATACTGGCCGCTTTCAAACTCGTTCGTGATATGGTCTTTATATTATTATGTTTTTCCTCTTGCCTTTAATTATCTCACTTTACTCTCCACTCCCCGCCTCACATACTTGCACCAAATCATTATCCCGCACCAGATCGGTTGTCCCGAACCACACTCTCCCTCATCCGCACCTAGATCAAAGTTTCCCCGTTGTTTTCCTACTTTTATCATCTCATATCCCTTCTGCAAAAGCTTCCTCCTCATACCCGGTACCTTACTTATCAATACCCCAAACTACTTTACGTAGTGTACTGTCGCTTTAGCTACATGTAGCCAGGTACGACGACCCATGAAATCAAATCAAATCAAATCAAATCAATGCCAAATTGAGTGTAGACTGAGAATCTGGGCAGAAGAATGGGCAAAACTTGGGTTATGTGCCAGTGAAAACGAATTTCCGGTTACTTTTGTGAATAACGAGTATGGTTGCAGACGGAACTTCGTGACAAACTTTTGTCCGGATTTGGGAATGGCTACTGTTCCTCCAGTTTTAACTCAGGCATCATGTTATTGTGTAAATAGCACTATAAGAAGGCCCTCTACAGATCCACCGGAGCTGGCTCAAACTGCTTTGACCCCTCCTTGACCTGGGTCAATGCCAACACTGATCTTCATAGGGCAAGGAGCGGTGGTGGCAGGATGGTATTCTTCGATCGGACCGTCAGGACACAAAATTCTAGATCACCCCAGCCAGTGAGATGCAAAAAGCCTCTTGAAATGCGGCCACAGGGTCGAATTCTTTCATTGAGCGGAAAGATGCAATCAATTGCATGGCACGCTCAGATGGGTTAAGACAGAGGCGAATGTAGTTCAAGATACAGTCGTGGACAAGCAAAAAGGACAAGTCAGATTCCAAGAGAATTATGCACTCTGGAGCAATTCTGATTTCAGAATCACAATCAGGGTGACGATTAAGCCCCCATTCAATTTTTTTTCCACGAGGAATGAGGAACGGCCAATATTTTGGACCGCGTCTGCCACATGACGGGACAAACCCAAGCACAGCCCGTGCATCGGTATCCGCTGTACCCTACTCATTTCCCTTTCGTGGATAGTGTACAGCACTGGCGCTGCCATATAGACCGGCTCACAAATCCGCAGCACTTTCTTTTAGCTTCGCACGCGCTACGGCATGTGGTGCCGGGATATAAAGGTGCAGTCTTTTGACGCCCCCCCGCAATTCACTCTCTCACCTTAACCATGATGATCATCACTTCGGACTCGGACCTCAAGGATGCGACACAGGTGGACATCATCGTCAATCGTGCCACCGCTCCCGTATGTCTCTGTATACTGATTTTACGTTGTTTCCACAGGACGACCCGCCACCCCCCTATGTTGACATAGAATCCAGGGCGGCCACGACGAGCGCCCCTACGCTCACCCTTGCGTCTTTAGCGCCTCCGGTCCCAGGCGACGTCACGCCGACGAATTTCCTCTCCCTGAGCCGCGGTTTCAGCTCCATCAAGGACACCTACGTTATCGACCCACGCGTGCGGATTCTGCAGTCAATGCTCCCCCTGCTTGCTGCCGACGAAACTGAGGCGAGGCGCCGGAACGTCTTCTTGCACACCACCAACGGCGCCATCGATGTCGACCTGTTCGTCCTCGGCGAGGTCGAGCAGGACGTCAAGAATAGAAAGGTCGAGATGCTGGTCAAAACATCGAATGGGTCGCTACCGCAAAACTCGTGGGTCGCTCTCTCTTTTATACTCGTTTAATTAATTGAATGCTGAAGTAAACTGCCCACAGCACGGTGGCCCCGCCGCGCGCGCGCCCATCCACCTAACTGCACACTCCTCCAACGGGCCCATCACGCTGCACCTGCCACGCTCTGTCCGCGGGCCCATCAGCGTGCGCTCGTGCAACGGGTCCATCCGCTTCTCGGGCCCGCTCGGTGTGGACACGACGACATTCAGTGAGGCGAACCAGACGCGGCGCTGCTATAATGATATATGGTCAATTCTTGGCACGCCGGAAATAACACAACTTGAGCTGACATTTTCCTAATACTCAACTGGATTCCTGGGGACAGTTTATTCAACATTTTATCCTAAGTACATGCAGTACTATTTTATGCATCGAGATTCAGATTCAGCTCACCATGGAGTCCTTATAATGACTTTGGAGGTAAGCAGTGTACTGTGTTGCAGATCGAGTGATTAATCTGATCAGATTTCATTATATCTCATTAGGAGCATAACAGCTTGAGTTCAAACTTTCTGATGACTCCGACGCCCAATGAGTGACGGGCACCACGGCGGGAAGCGATCACAGATTGCCGAGTCACATCTTGATTGATTTGATGTTGCAGACATGTCTCCGAACCGAGTTCCACTAATGATGGCAACTCCCACTACTGATGGCGACCGAGTCCCACTAACGACGTTGAGTCCCACTATCCAGATCACTGATAGTGGGAGTGGACGAGTCCCACTCCCACTCTTCTCGTCGGTACTCGTCACCGTACCTCTCGCTAGGCATCGCATGCGGCGCGCGCTTAGCTTCTGGCCGTGACGCGTCCATGTGTCTGTGACCAGCTCGACGCTGTTGCAAAGCGGGGATGCGAAGCACGAAGCAGGCTTCATCGGGGGAATGCGGGTTGCGTGTAGCTTCATTGCGGGGAGTGCGCGCCCATGGACGATGTGGTTGGGTTGGCAGCGCGTAGCATGGTTTGGTAGTATTAGGTTCAGATGTCTGTCATTCGGCAATCATATTGGGTTTTCCTCCGCTTTCACCCACCTGCTGTGAGCCCCGTTGGCTCATCTCCGGCCCCAGAGTCCCTGTGCGGTCTCCAACGATGCAGAGGGTCTTGAGCAATGCATGAAACTCGGAAAGCCTTATACTGTACTCACCGACGGCTACGTCGCTTGCGGAGGAGGCACGGTCATCTCGCATTCGCCTAGATGCGTTACGCCTTCAGCCATAAACTTGAGATTAGCTCGCACTATGTTATGATACACCGCGTAGCAATCTTGTCCGGTGTCGAGCCTACTTGGTATCACTCCTGCATAAACTCGTGCATGGCCTACACGGGAGACTATTCAGATTTGACCCATTGCAGATTCAAATCTTGCGGGGAACCACGATTTGCAGCCGACGGACGGCCACACCAACTCTTCTGTTACGGGTAGATATGATTGGCGCTATATGAAACTTGCGCCAGGGCAAAGGGAAGCGGGAGACAACGGTCGAAGCAATTGAAGAATTGAGAAAGAACCCATAAAGGTTAAAGTCGGGCAAGGGTTTGAAGCAGATACGAATGCAGGACTAGTCAAGGAAACCAATGCAACGAAGGGTTGAATAAGCCCAAGCATATTTCAGGCGTATCATGAGAGCTGGCAGTGAAAGCCCGTTAGAAAGTCAAAAATGGGCTAGATATGTGTATGTGGATAGGCAAGAAATAAAACCCTGGCCGACAAGATGGCGGGGACTAGGTAGTGACCGGGGGCCTCTTCCAGTTCTACACGGACGGGTACAACAACAACAAGACACACTTACTCAGCTATTTCATTTAAGTCCCCACATTCGTCATGAAATGGCTTGACGGGGCCCAGACACGCTTACAGCTGTTTTCATAACAATAGACGGGTTTTGATCGAGTGGTGCTGCTCGATTCTTGCTTACCTCTGTTGACTGATGGCCGCCCCACAACGACGTCATCGCTTCGCCACCACAGGCGTGCAGGTCTTGAAGCCACCTGGTTTTCCTTCTGGACCATATTGAAGCACTGTATACCATTGCCTCATGTAGAACCCCAAATAAAACGAAGATTTAGACCAAGTCCGGATGTATTCAGAGCGTCGGCATCGTCAGCGAAGATCAATCCGTAAACAAAGGTAAGCAAGAATCGAGCAGCACCACTCGATCAAAACCTGTCTATTGTTATGAAAACAGCTGTATTCGCCCCAGTCCCCGACTTTTTCTGGGTTAAATTTCCTGGGAGAATTGGAGAGGATTCTCTGGTGCTCTCACAGTATTCAAGCTCTTCACACAAATTGTGGAATATGTGGAACGGACGGGAGTTCATGCTTATCCGCAATAAATCTATACCAAGTTTGATTAAACAATGGGCATTCCAGCGGTAAATAAATCGCGTTCAAGCACTGATTTATTTAAAGGCCTGGTTTCCCCATGTTGATTGAAAGAGGTACGGGCTCGGACGGGGCAGTGTTTAAGTAGGGGTTTAATCAGAGCCTTTAAAGAGGTTTAATCACGGTCTTTAAACCGGCGGAAAGTTCCAAAAAAAAACCGCCCCAACACGACTTGAACCAGCAACCTTCTGTAAAGAGACAGAATTGGAGGCCAGCATCGAAACCAAATACACCACAATGGCATTGAGGGGACCGGTACAAATGGCGCCACATACCGAGCAGATGAGGAGTATGGACCAGGAATTTGGAACCTGCCTGTATACCTCCTCAAAACCCCGAGATTTATGAAATATATCCATGCCCGAGCAAAGAAACTCGCAGAAGAACAGGAAGAGTTGAGCCGTACAGGGCGGCCAAGCCAGAATAACATTCAAAGCCTGTGGCACAAGTTCAAGGATGACATTACCACAGAAGGTAAAAATTGCTCCCGCTTGGTAACTGAGAGATCACGCCAAATTCGTACCTGGACAGCGCAGAAGTACCTCGCTATCAATGATGCAGACATGCCTACCGAGGAAAAGCATCTCGCAATTTTACACCTAGAAGGAAAGATTGAAACCTAGCCATTCATGTGCACACGACAAAAAAAAGCCATCGAATGGCTCGAATGGCCCTACGCACGCTGCGCGGTGCACCCAGGATTAGAGGGATTAAACAGGATCACGACTTTCGGGATTTCGGCATACATTTGCTTCGGCGCATCGGTGGTTGATTTTGATCCTATCTTTCTTCCTGCTTGACCCACCACATCTTCTGCACAAACCAAGATCCAAAGATGGAGCCTCGTCGCACTGGACAATGCACTCGTCCACGTCAGTTGCCATCCACTCTGGCCCCCATCACTTTGTGTAGGTCTCATATCGCCACAAAATTTATATCTTACAGCTGTTTGCAGAACTTAGGGCACGGCGTGTTTTTTTTTTTTTTTGTAAGTTTTCACGAGAACAGCGATTGCAGGATCATTTCTTAACCGTTTACCCTGGAAATGGGCTCATTCGATTCGCACGGAAAGGGCGGAGGGCCTCATCTCCTAGGTTTTTTTATGGGCACCAAAAATTTCCTTTTTGGGATAGATTCCCGTGTTTTTCAGTGGTTGAGCGGAGAACACGTCCCACGGGACCTATTTTGCTCAGATTGACCTAGATTTTTATTATGGTGGACTTCAACATATTCCGGAGGGCCTGAAATACCGGTATTTTGAATGGGATCAATACTTCAAATATACAGTTCATAGATACATTCCTTTCATATTGTTGATCCCAAAGTGTATGGTAGATTTGAACCAGTGTTCACATTTATTATCCCGGTATATCAGGCCCTCCGTAATGTGCCCAAGTCTACCATAATAAAAATCTAGGTCAATCTGAGCAAAATAGGTCCCATGGGACGTGTTCTCCGCTCAACCACTGAAAAACATGGGAATCTATCCCAAAAAGGAAATTTTCAGTGCCCATAAAAAAACCTAGGAAACGAGGCCCTCTGCCCTTTCCGTGCAAATTGAATGAGCCAATTTCTAGGGCAAACGGTTGAGAAATGACCCCGCAATCGCTGTTCTCGTGAAAACTTACCAAAAAAAAAAAAACACGCCGCGCCCTAAGTTCTGCAAACAGCTGTAATTGGCACTTGCAGTGGCACCCGAAATACTAAACATGGTTTTCAAGGAACTACAGGCGACAAAGACAAACGGACGGTATGAGTTGAAGGACAGCATTCGTACCAAGCGTGATATGGCCGTTGTCTGTACCTTCTTCCGGAGTGTCGTCCACAGTACCCCGGAATTATGGACAGATGTAGCTGTCCATCGAGGCGGTGTCGAATGGGGCGACGTAAACCCAACAACACTCGCGGCCGTCCGGATGCACCTCAAAAACTCCCGAACCTTGCCACTCCAAGTCTGCTTTTCAGACATCGAAATTCCTCGTTGCGACCGTGCATCAGAGTCGGTGGAGATGCTGCAACTTTTAATGAACAATATCCACAGAATAGCAGACCTCCGGGTCCGCATCCCTCATCCTTGCGACACTCACACTGGTACTGTGTCGTGCGTACTCGACGTCATCAATCGCTTCATACCCCTGGCAAAATTACAGCAAGGGTTGTCGTTGGAGCGGCTACACTTCAGAATATCGAATCCAACTCAATGTGCACTTTCACACCACCCCTACAAATTGACACCTCTGCCGAACCTTAACTTCCTCCACGCCGAGGTCCCCGTCTCGGCTACTGCTGCAGACACATACAGAATGGAAAGTGTCACGCTGGCACGTCAAAGTAGAGAATCCCTCGGAACGGGACTCTTCGCAAAATGCCCTCGCCTCCAAAAATTGGGCTGGTGATGGAACCGCGAGCAATTGGGGAGCCACACAGCAACGAAAATCACCGATCTTCTGATAATGGACCCAGAGACTCTGCCCCCCATCACGGCCCCGAACCTGAAATCTCTTACGATTCAGTGTCCCCTTTTATCGAGTCTTCAAACAACCGCGACGACCATCATGGGCTCCACGACCGCAGTAGGTCAATTGGCGCACGCGGACCTAAGTTGTGGCGCGTTTACCGATGACAGCCTCCTCCGGTTCTTGGAAATAGCGAGCGGACTGCAAAAACTGACGATAGACGTCGGCCAACACTCCAGGTCACAGCTTTTTGAGTCCCTGCAGCGGAGAATAAGCAAGGAGTACACTTCGACGAAATCCATCAGGAAAACCCGAAACTCCCAAATGGTCCCAATTGGCGCCAATTTGTCAAATGTCACCCATTATCTCCGATTATCCAATTAGTTATGTCCCCGTAAATTGGTGCCAATTGGTGCCAATTGGCGACAATTATCAGTGAATGTGAGGCCTTGTGAGAGTTTTGGGCAGGTATTGTCAGATTCAGATTCTTATTGCACGATTGAATAGAGAAAGATCCATTATATTCAACAAAACTAGCAACTCATACATTGTGCTATCTAATGTATATAATCTATGCCGTATATGATCTCATATGATACACAGAACAGGACAGGACAAGCAGCGCGAAGCAAAACTATGAAAGAGGTTTCAGTAAAGATGTATGCATTGTATTACACACGTACCACTAGTGACTTGTATGCATCAGTCACCGACTAGTTGATTGATAGCAAACAAAGGTCCTATGTGTCACGTCAATCAAGTGGAATGACAAGAGGAAATGGACATACCACGGCATGAGATACAGCATGAATGCTAAAGGACAAGTCAACGCCGGCAAACAAAGGTCGTTGAGGAGTACATACGTACGGACACGTCGACGTAGCGGAGTCACAGTGCGTGCGGCAAGGGTGGGCAAGATGAATTTCAGGCACCACCAGTCTAACAGACAGATGATTCAGCAACAGCTTGAGAGGGGACTGGAGATTTTGACGCGGCTGCCGCGCATTGACGCGCATTGGCGCGGCATTGACGCGGCATTGACGCGGCGTGACGCGCGATTGACGCGGCATGTTTAGGACAGCTGGGAAAGGCTACTAGCATACAGAATCGCTTGAGTAATGACCAGAACAGCGATAGTAGAGTATGTACATACTTGAACCATGTTTTAGCCCCTTGTCTGGGCGTCAATATTAACTTTTTTACCTTGTCAAATCAACTTTTCACCCAGTATTCACCAGTAAATCACTTTGGGCGGGAACAGGGACATTCAAGGGCACTGCAGAACTTACAGAATCGCTGTTTAGCAATAGGGTTGCCGCGCCGACGCCGCGTCAGACGCCGCGGCAATGTGCGCCGATACCGCGTCAATGCGCGTCAGTGCCGCGTCAATCCCGCGTCAGTGCCGCGTCAATGCCGCGGCACCGCGCGTCAACCGCGCGTCAGTCCGCGTCAGCGCCGCGGCACCCCTCCCAGCACTATTGAATGGCTATACATCCATAGTTTTTCATATGCATCCTATACAATCTTGGGGCAGAACTTCAACTTGGAAGTCAAACATTTCTCGGGTACTACTACTTTCCACCATAATCATGTCATCCTTGGCCTCTTCTGGCCTCTTCTGGCCATCTGAGCGGAATGTCTGAAGCTTATAATATGATATATATCCAGGGCTCAATTCAATATACATAATGGCAGGGAACCTAGGCTTGGGATGGCAGTTGAACTGGACGGCCACGTTGACGCGGCACACTCATTCTTCCGAATCTTCGTGGACTTTGTATATTACCGATTCTACACATCTGTTAAGTGTCCATATGCCTATGTCCACGGATATGTAGTGCTAAAAACAAAAAGTGTCAGCAGATTGGGTCTGAGTCCGGTGGTTGGAAAACTTGAAAGATTGACCAAGAATAGTCCAAGTTGTGTATTTGTCGTGGAAGTCGGAACACCTCTAATGGCTCGGATTTGGGAAGCTGTCGTCCTTCCATCTCAGTATCGATAAATTGCAGACACTGAGATCCAGAGCTCACTGACTTCATTGTACTACAATGGGCATCAGAGAAATATCTGGACCTGCTGGCCAAGCTGGCGAGGCTTGCACTGTTTGTCTCTTTCTCGTGTGTCAATTCTTAGAGGTGAAACCTATTCTACTTGAAGATTTTGAAGCCTGTCAACTTCTTATTTGGGAATTGGAACTTCAATTAATTGTATATATGAGAAACCATGACAATTGAGAGCCGGTGTGTCTCGATCCCGGGAAGATTAAGATGGAAGCTGAAAATTCCCAGCCCTCCGTGGTTCACAATTTTTTTTGCGAGACTCCGTGCTGTAGCTCCCATGGGCATGCAGACCTTGGCATTTAACCTAAGTCCCTCATTCCTGGAAAGTTCGGTTTAACTAGTGCCCACTGATAAATATATCTGGGGGGAAATATACCAGCATTTATCAAGGATTACCTTTCAAGGTCGAGACCTCACGCTGAATATAGACGGAAGCTAACAAAGGGGAGAGATGAATGCCCTGATGACTTTGCGTGAAGAGGTGAACGAATCTAGCCTGCCATATTCTCGACAGGGATTCTCTCGCTAGCTTCGGGTATCTCGGATTTGTTCAAATCGGGAACCTGGAAATGTTTTGATTGAGGAATGTTGGTTGGGCTCATCGGTGAGAAGAAATTTCTCATCTTTTGAACCAAAGATATGGAAGAATAAGAAACATTGCCATGAATTGCTACAGGCCGACTCAATGAAACAATATAGGTCAATAAAGTTGGCCATCAGCTTTCTCTGCTGGCATTCAAGATTACTGGGTGGCAACCAAATTTGTAAGAGCAAAAGATCGTAGTGCACATCTGAGCAACTCCAGTGAATCCGAATGACACCGGAAGCCAAATAATTTGGAGTTGCATACCCAAATTATAGCACACGGTTCAAGTCTTCAACGATGAGGTATTTGCGCTGGGTCATCAATTTCTTAGCCGACGTTGACTTGTGTGGCATCTGAGGAGCGCAACAGCACCCTCAAGCTTTCTAACCCATAAAATTCCATTATGGGGGAGATTTGTTTTGTTGATGCCGCGTCAACCGCAGCGTCAATGCACCTCGATGAATAACTAAATTAGTACAAGTATGGGGTACACATCCAATCAATTTGCGGATCTGCCTGGCATATGCATGTCTGCAAGGGGGTTAACCATGCAGAGGTCACCGTGTGTGTATTGTGGACAATAATTGATCAGCAACTGTCAGTATCCAGCCTAAAATTCAATTCTAAATTCAATATCTGTCCACACATCAAATTCATGTTGACAGTTCATTGTCGTGGAACAGGGAAATTGCTTGCACACTTGGATAAGGTTCATCGGGCCTTGGTGTTCGACACACCCGGTTATCGAACATGAACTCGCGAGGCTGTTGCTCGGATTCCAATCAAAGAATGTGTGGCAATAATGACTGTATGGCCGTATTTTTAAACAAGGAGAAATGTGGCTGTACCGTGTTGAAGAAGAACCGGAGCCCGATTTTTTATACGGGGATAGTGTGAAGACGCTCGAAAAACCAGGAGAAGTTTTGTACAGTTCTCAACCGGGATCTGAAACTTGAATTCACATCACCCAATGGACCGGAATTGCAGAGCGAACACAATTCAACGGAATTCGAGAGGATTCGGAATTTCCATGAGTAATCTCAACATTTCTGTGTCACCTCTGTGGAAAAAGGAACAAAATACACCCGAAAGTTAACCAATCAATTATACCAGGAAACTTGACCCGAGGGCCAACAATCCCGTGCAATGTCCCAATTACAGGTGCCTCTTGAATCAATTATAGCCGCTCTGTAGTAGATGTACCCTGATTGTAGTGGACAATGATATTCCCCGATGGTTAACTGACCACCTTTTGGGGAAGGGGTTTTTTGCGTCAGGTGATGTATTGAGGCCGCAAATGAATTTCCGAAGAGGAACTAAGGCGTCTGGGGGCTTAGTTTTAATGTTAGAAGCGGCGCGCCGATCGCCGCGTCAATGCGCGTCAGTGCCGCGTCAACGCCGCGCCGATGCGCGTCAATGCGCGCCTGTCGCGTCATTTTTACCAGACCCGCTTGAGAGAGGGAGTAAAAATGACACACCAGACAAGGGGCATTGGCCGGGTACCAATATCGATACCAAAGCCACTGCCAGCGGCACGCCACGTAGTGGCCGTTAGAGCAAGGCGGAAGTTGGAGGGTGGAATGGGCATACCTTCAATACCCATCATCCTCGGCCTGTTCTAGAACATCTCGGGGGCGGGATCGGGATCGGGGAACGCACTGGGTGAGAATACCCACAGAAAGTTAGCCACAGTGATATGGAACAAGAGAAACTCACCCTAAACAAGCTATCAGATTGGTGACTCTGTGTCGAAGCACCACCGAGTCCTGCGGCCAATGATGGAGGGGTGAGACGAGCGAGAACAGCAAAATGAAGGGAGGGAAGGTGGGGGGAAAGGAAGAGAGGGATTTACCGTTGTTTACTGCCCCATCAAAACGAACCACTTTTTGCGTTCACGTGTCGCGGTTGCGTGGACATTGATGGGCAGTTGACGGGCTGTCACTGTTTAGGGCCGGCATTGATTCCGGACTTGGGCAACATGAATCTTGTAGCACATTCACCAGTGCAGCATGTTTCCGAGAGAGCAAAGCTGGGACCAGGTTCTATGATCTTGTAACAGTCCCTGGGGCCCTTCCATGTAAAAAAAATCATATTCCCTGAGAATTAGCTTCAAATGTCTCTGATTATCATCAAATATCTAATTGGTGCCAATTGGGTCCAATTGGTTGCCAATTATCAAATCCGGGTTTTCCTGATGTCCGTGAAACTCCCTTTCCTTGAAGTAGCCATTCAGGGGAGAGTGCCGGAAGTAGCTTCGTGGGAAGCCCTAAAATTTCTAGTGGCGGAGGTGCAGGACTCAGGCCTCATTTTTTTTCATCTCACGCACAAGTTACGAGTACCCGTGTCTCTTGACATCGCAGGCGCAGTGGGCCCCACCTCCCCTAAGCTAAAAGGGCTTGTCGAGGAAAACCAAATTCAGAAATGTTTACTCGCCGCTGGCCCTTGCAGTGACAGCACTGGAGACGGTGGTATGGTCCTCGCATTCGGAGATCCGCACATAGCCACCAAATTAGCACAGTCGGGAATTTTTTACAACGGGAAGGCCGTCGGAGCGTCTTACGTGTCTTAGATATTTACCAGATATCGTCATCGAACTCAAAATTTGAAAATCGCGGGTTGACATAAAGTTTTGTCCATTCAAATCCCAACTTGAATGATGTAAAAATATACAGGCGATAACTCGATACGAGGCCCGCAAAGTCGCCATTTTGTTCATTTTTGGCTGTTTTTGTCACTTTGCGAGCCCTCAATTCTCATAATGCATAGGGTTTGGGCCGATTTTGGAGAGAACGGACCTTATGCATTATGAGCCCAGTGCAGCCGCCCACTGTTATAATGTCTATGCACGCAAATATCGTTTGGTCTGGCTGTGTTCCATCTTACCGTTTACTCGACTCTGATTTGGGTGGGGAAGGTTCTGTCAAAGAATGTACTGCTTTGACCACCCGGTAGAACCGGAACAGGGTGAACCACGGAAAATGGTCCACGCTCAGTGGCTTCTCCATGGTAATGAGTTGTGTTCCCTCACCCACTACCTGTTGTTGATCGGATTGGACAGGAAGCCGGACAGTTCTTAAGGAAGTGTCACACTCTCAAGAGCTGTTTCCGAATGTGATGACCTACCCATTGCCTCAATTTTCAGAAGTGCAAAGTGTGTTTCCTCGACGTGAGCCAGGCTCAAGTTGTCAACCTATATTTTGCGTCGGAGTACCATGTGCTCAAAGTATCTTCGAATGAACTCCCAGTCTTCGCCGATTCTGCCAAGCCAGAGCCTTCAGTCCTCCTGCAGAAGACCCAGAGCACCAAAAGGAATCTGGGGAGAGAGTTCGAACTGAAATTTCGCTGGCTATCAGGGTGATGCAATATTCAGGCTCGGTGATTGGTGAAATTAAGTGCCTCGAGCCGTGTGCGTAGTGATGTGAGGTTACAGATGTATTCCTCAATATCACCTCCATGCGGAGCACGCGCTGCGACGCGGATAGTTCTTCCTTTCTGCTTGCTGGTCATTGTGGATGAACAGCTTTCTGTGGTCCGACTTGTCCACTACACCACACAGGACTACTTGGACAGCATTCAGCTGCAGCGATTTCCACACGCACAAACAGAAATAACGCGCACTCTGCTCACCTTCCTGGCATTTGATGATTTTGTGGATTCGTCTTGGGTTTATTCTCAAGACAATCTACTCCCTCTGGTCGAGTATTTCCAGTATTGCCTGGCTCATGCGGCCGGAGAACCTGAAGGTCTGTTCGGAAACATGATCCTGGCGTTCTTTGGTCGGGCCCCGCGATGGAAGCATGCTACAAGGGGGAAATGAAGCTCACCTCCTTGGAATTTTTTCGAATGGCCATCACAACCTTCCGCACTGTGGATTGCTGCAGCGGCAAACCTTCTGGAAACTGCAAAGTTTCTTCTCCAAGGGGCACCAAATCTGCAGCCCTCATATCGTTCAGGATCCATTGTATACATAGCGGCATACTCTGGCCATCTCGACATGGTTCAATTGCTGGTGTCGAATGGTGCCGATGTCAACGGGCGGGGCGGCTCTTTCGGGTGCCCGCTACACCAACGTCGTCCGATGGCTGATCGAGAACGGTGCCGAGGTGAATGCGCACTGTGGAATATACGGCGGCGCGCTGCAGGCAGCGTCGCACGGAGGCCACGAGAATATTGTTCAGTTGTTGCTCGACAACGGCGCCGAAGTGAATACACAAGAATAATTCAAGGAGCGGCGGAAAAGGGCAGCGAAAGTATTGTTCTGCTCATTTCAAATGGAGCCGACGTCAATCCGCTGGGCGATGCCGGTAGCGCATTGCAGATAGCGTCATATGAGGGCCACGAGAACATTGTTCATTTGCTGCTCAATAACGGCGCCGACGTGAACGCACAGGGCAGAGAAAACGGCCCCGCATTACAGACAGCGTCATTATAGGGCAGCGAGAACATTGTTCAGTTGCTGCTCGACAACGGCGCCGATGTGAACGCACAGGGGGGGGGAGATTTGGCAGCGCTATTCAAGCGGCATCACTCGAGGGCCACGAGGACATTGTTCAGTTGCTCATCGACAACGGCCCCGACGTGAACGCACTGGGCGGGGAATATGGCAGCGCTATTGGAACAGCGTCATTCAAGGGCCATGAGAACATCGTTCAGTTGCTTATTGCAAATGGGGCCGACATCAATCTGCTGGGTGGATATTATGGTAGCGCTTTGCAGGCAGCATCAGTGAAGAGCCAAATGGATCTTGTTCAGCTGCTCATTGAAGAGGGGGCCGACGCTAATTTTCAGGGCGGAGAATACGGCAGCGCACTGGAGGCGGCATGGCTCAGAGGCCACCAAGATATTGTTCCGCTACTCAGAGAGAACGGTGCCGAGTAACATTCCAGCTCTAGAACAAGACGGAAGAGGGTAATCCACAGACGGTGGTGTGTATATTTTTGCCGACAGGCATGTCTTTGCGCTAATTCATGCACAGACCAGTGAGCGACTGTGGAGGAGTAGAGGAGTTGTCGTAAATTATTTCCACAATGCAATATAATACGTACCAAGTAGGCTTGAACGGACTGAGGGTTGAATAAAAGTCAAACCCACAAATCCGCCGTTCATAAATTTGCCCAATGAACGATATGCGAGAGAATCCCATAGTGTGTTGCAGGATTGAAAGGATCGTGACATGATGATTAGTTGGGTTGCTCAATTCCTGGATACAATTACATCTGTGCAGCGACGCTGTACTTGTTCTTTGCATTGATCAAATATTTTTACACGTAAAAAAGCAACACAAAACACGCACTAATCGGCGCCCCTCACAAAATAAGACGCGGTCCCTACCATAGGCATGTAGTCCATCAATGATCCGCGCTCCCGAAATTTCACAGTATCCCCTCGGCGGCGTGGTCGGGTCGAGCTCCGACGCGCCGTTGAGGCGAGAGGAGTTCGGCGGTTCGCGGAAGAGAACGAATGCGAAATGGTTTGAATAATTCCAGTTAGCATTCAATTTGAAAGTCTCGAGCTCCAATTAGTGCCCACACATACAGTAGCTGTAGTGCTCGGATTCACCTAGATTTTTGTTATGATGTACTTTATGGTGGTCCTGAGGCCTCGAAATACCGGGATGTTATGTAATGTGCCTTATCCTTCAAATCTACTATACAATTCAGGATGCACAATATCAAGTCAATTTCCCTACAATCTATATATTTGAGGTGGGGATCACATTCAAAATCGCGGTATTTTGAGGTCTCGAGAACACCATAAAGTACATCATAACAAAAATCTAGGTGAATCCGAGCACTACAGCTACTGTACGGCTCGTTCTGCTCTCAGACAGCCAAAAACACCGAAATCTGACCCAGAAATTTGTCTTGAGGTGATTAGAAAAAATCGGGGCACGATAGAGGATGTGGAATTACAGCACTTTGCGGAACATAGGGCGCGGGCGATTTTTTTTCCTTTTTGGTCGATTTTTGATCCCCGCGACCTTTGCCCCTCTAGCGGGCTCAATTCTCATCCGTTTCACTTGTAAGTATGGTCAATCGATTTGTAGAGTCCATTCTCAGTGCTTGGCATCCTTGGACTTTCGAAAATTCACACAGAAATGATGGCAATGAGTTTCAGCGTATTTTCGCGTATTGCCCCTATAGCGGGCTCAAATCTCGTTCGTTTTACCTGTAAGTATGCTCAATCAAATTATAAAGTCTATTTCCAGTGCTTGGAGCCCTAGAATTATTGATAATATACATCGAAATGATGGTAAGCAGTTTCACCATGTTTTCATGTATTGCCCCGAGCTAGGCCAAACCACAGCTCAGGGTGGTCTAATTTTGTGAAAATTGGGTTCTTAGGAGTACCCCCAAGTGCGCTGGGAGGGTCTGCAATGCGAAAATGAATGTGGGGTCAGGGGAATAATTAAAACTATCCAGCCTTCACTGCAAAATTGATATCTTGTGGTTCTGGGCTTGGGTGCTAGTACACATTATCACTGAGCTATATTATAACGCCAAGAAAGGTTTTTTGATTCACCATGAAGCAAATTGTGGGCACTGAACCCGCAGAAACCTGCGCGCGACACGTCTTGATCACGAAAGTCACACTGGTGACACCACGTGAGTGTGACACTGCAATCACAGGCGCGTCGCGACAGACTAATTCACCATGCCATGGGGCTAGGATGGGCCAAACTCATGATATATTGTGGCCTAGCACCATGTTATCTTACTTGGCTTACAATATCTGGGTGGATATGGGCACACAAGCCAAAAGGCCAATGCAGCTGATGGCTGGAAAGTTTGGGTTATTCCCCTGGCCCCACATTCATTTTCGCATTGCAGACCCTCCCAGCGCACTTGGGGGTACTCCTAAGAACCCAATTTTCACAAAATTAGACCACCCTGAGCTGTGGTTTGGCCTAGCTAGGGGCAATACATGAAAACATGGTGAAACTGCTTACCATCATTTCGATGTATATTATCAATAATTCTAGGGCTCCAAGCACTGGAAATAGACTTTATAATTTGATTGAGCATACTTACAGGTAAAACGAACGAGATTTGAGCCCGCTATAGGGGCAATACGCGAAAATACGCTGAAACTCATTGCCATCATTTCTGTGTGAATTTTCGAAAGTCCAAGGACGCCAAGCACTGTGAATGGACTCTACAAATCGATTGACCATACTTAAAAGTGAAACGGATGAGAATTGAGTCCGCTAGAGGGGCAAAGGTCGCGGGGATCAAAAATCGACCAAAAAGGAAAAAAAAAATCGCCCGCGCCCTATGTTCCGCAAAGTGCTGTAACGTCCGAATCGAATGAGCCTATTTCCGAGGAAAACAGTTGAGAATTGACCTCACAAGAATGAATCTCGTGAAAACTTACAAAAACAAAAAAAAAAAGGGCCGCGCCCTAAGGGCTGTAATCAAACTGAGCCTTTTTGTGGTTTTAGTTTTTGTGCCCGACACGGCGAGATGGCGGAGTAAGGACGGGAAGGCTGTGTCACGCTGTGACTAATGTTGTCAAGACTTGCGACTCAGACTTCCCAAGTCGACTTTCGAAGTCGACTTGAACCGGGTCGAAGTCGAGTCACGAGCGTGACTTGATGTGACTCATGAGTCGAAGGAAGTCGACTTGGGGTGACTTGGAGCCACTCGAGTCGATACAAAAAATGTAAAATGCTGGTTTTGCAGTTTAAATAGGCTCTAGTAGTTGAGAGGATGATCTATGGTAGGCGGGAGCTTGATTCAACTCATCAACCCTGGCTTATTTGTTTGCGCATCTGATCTCTCGACTTGACCCGCTTGCCTTGCCCGGATATGCCTTGTTTATTTTCCAATTGTATTTTCCTATGACTGGAACACATCTTAGTGTTTATTTCCGTCTCAATGTATTTACTTTTGTAGTGTAAACACCTTCTGTAATCTGTTTTGTTCGCATAACCATCAGATCCGACATGTCGTGCACCCTGAGGCGAAGGCAATGTCCTTCCAGCTCAGTCTGTCTATGGATGATCTTCTGTGGGGCTCTGTGCGAAATGGGTCATAGTTGGATAGGTGCAATCTATGGCTTACATTTTCTTGTTCTCGCAACTGATGGTCCTGGGCTCCAGCTTGCAAATTAAGAAGATGTGCAAGACATCTCATACCGGACATCCATCGAGTGGGAATTTGTAGGAGAGTCCGGTCGGATGCGTTATCCACAGTCACAGTGCTGCTGGCAATGGGCATAGGATTCTGGCGATGATTAAGCATAGTGCATGGCAATGTATATATTCATACCTGTTCCTCAAGCCTGTGAACGGCAGCTACATATAATGTACCGGCCCTTGAAGTCCAGGCATCGGCACTGATGTTGACTGTGCCAAGTGCATGCACTGGGTGCGGGTTTGTTGGATGGTTCTGTTTGGGGTGTGTTGGATGATGGTTCTGTTCGAATCCTTCAGGCATGGCTGAAGTCTACGTTCCAAGCTCTGGCATTTAAAGACAACCTCTCGAACGAAGCAAAAGCAGTGCTGCTGACATGCGAAATGTGGAACTTCCCCGTCATCGTCCACTAGGGTGAGCCCAGTCATGGGCAGGGCAAATCTGTGACCTGCCATTGGGAGGGGCCACTGAGGAAGCCCGCATTCTCAGTCATAATTCCTCGTGCCAGTGTCTAACTCGAATTCTTCGAGTCCGGAATGACCGAAACTCGTCTTTAAATGAGTATTTACTCAAGTGTATCAACACTAGAGAATTTCTTCCCGCCAAGCTTACCACGAACTGGGCGGCGGTACATACAGCTCGTGGGTCCCACCAGGCTTGCCACGAACTCGGTGGCGGTATTGCTCGTGGATCGGGCCGCCTAAAAGACTCCTGAGTCTCCGTCAGATGACTTATATGTGAGATGTGCACTTGATCGAATGCAGGCTCTTCCCAGCACTAAAACATTATTATTTTTTAGTGCCGGAAACGAGGCCTGACCGCAAAAATATTTAGAAGAATTCTTTGTTATCTATGTGCTGGGCTCACGAGGTTGCTAGTAATAATTTTTTTGTATTACTCATGCCTAAAACGACGTTCTAACACATAAAAAAATAATTAGACCTACACACCTTTGACCAAATCTCCGTAAATGACCAAATCCTGACTCTACACCACTCGTAACAGCCACTGGGGTTGCATTCAAGAGGGTCGAAACGCAGAACGCTGGCAAGAGAGAGTGAACCGGCGGGTTGCTAGAAGTTCTATTGATCTTGGTGTGTGAGAAAAGAAATGGCCCGCTCGATGCTCGAAGACTTGCATCATGCAGGATAAAGCTGAAATATTGGATGAATTGACCCTGAAAACAAACAAGGCATTCCCTTGTGAGAAAAATGATGTAATCCGAAAAAAAATCAGATTCTTGAAAAAAGGTAAACATAGTGTGATTAGAACATGACACCCGTCATATCCAGCAATTCTAACCTTTGATTCGAGAAGCGCGAGCCCCTATCAATGTCACAAATGTTTCCAGCTGTTCCGCATTTTCGTCGGTGGGGAACAGCAGAGGTGGTCAATGATGATGATGGATCATCAGCGTTCTTTGAAAAGAAGTCTCTTGTGGGTTGCATTTATTTTTTCTTCACAGAAACTGATATCAAGTTTCCAAGGCAGCAAGTCAATCCTCTGGAATATCCTAGCTCTCCATTGCAGATTATCAACCTGAGGAAGAATCAGACTTGTTGTCCCATGGAAGACGCCTCCAGTACCCTTATGCCAGTTCAAGTGATTAATTAGCTTGCCTTTAGACGAAAAGATGTCGCCGCCGTAGCAGAAGACGATCAAATCCCAGAAGATTTGCTGCCAATCAATAACGGTGATGTCAGGAAGTTTTCCACCAGTTCCGTTATTAGTGCGGAATAGTGGATCAAAGAATGGCGGAACATTCCACCCCGCCATTCCCCGCCTCCCAGGGACTGCTTTTAGAGCACACAATACATACCCTAACACGGCGGCGGTGACATTTGGACGGCCGCGGCTACCGTTCCCGACGGGGCATATAAGGCCATAGATGATGCCACCGTCAGCTTGTCCGTTTTATTGCTCCTTCCTATCCAGAAATGCCATCGTGGAGCTTTTCGAGCGCCCTTCTCGCTTTGTGTTCGCCCGATTATGAAAACATCTGGGCGTGGCCAAGATGGCGCACCGTGACTGGATGTGACATGCCCCTCTTCCACCCCGATTTCCCCGCCAGTGGGGACATCAGGAAAATCCTCCTTTTAGAATCTGTCAGAATTTGGCAGGTCTGTGAGAATTGTGCCAAGTGATTCTAAGCGACACAAATGATGCTAAGCGATACCAATCCTACTTAATTTATGATTGATTTTGAATCGACTCTATGAATTTTGGCGCCATTCAAAACTCATTCTGACTCAATCAGTGGTGCTTCGGACATAGCAGCCTTGCAGATATGGCATTAGGCTGTTGTGTTTCTGGTACTTACTCTACGAGACATTTTAGTGAGCCCACCAATAATTACATGTATCTTGCATTTGCTGCCAGAATCCGCAGGATTAATTGTGAAGATGGCAAAAAGGTGTCGAACTCTTAGCAAAATTCTCGAGACCATCTCGGGACCATAATTCAAATTATTGTTGAATACGTGTCGGGCTGTAGTGCATAATGATACTGATTACGGGTGAGCAATCCAGGGTGGGATTCGACATGAGCCAACAAGGGAGGAGACTCAACCGCGGCGGAAAGTTTCAGCGATGACACTGAATAGGCACGACGTGAAGTCAAGCACCGGCGAAGTCTCCATGGCACCAAGTCCAAGCGAGGGTTCAGTACAAGGGGTGAGTGATCGGCTGATCTTGTCCTCTGATGTGGCCGTGCGAACTGGAGATTTGTCACCTCCGATCATTTCGCGGCCGTTCAGCATTGCTCGGCCACTGCTCGGCCCTTCGGCGTACTGCAGGGAATCCAGAAACTCATCGCCAATTGGGCGTCCATATTTTGCTGCCAGTCTCAAGAAATTCGGCCTGATTTTCATTGTTCACGGCCGATGAAGAATTTGTTGCCCAAGAAGCTACATGTGCAGTATTTACCAATAGTGTATCTGCACTATATACATGGTAGGATCCCATACTGTCTGCAGAGTTTAACGCGTCGAGGACGGGAAATGAGGGAGCTTTGCGTCGCGCCGTTTGGAGACGCGACGCGTGGTGGTGTGGTGATGGCGTGCTGATGGCCAGATGCTGCCGATCTTTGTACACACCAAACAGTTTCCTTATTCGGGGGGTAGGGTACCCCGTGGGAACGTTGGTCAGGATCGGCCGATCAAGCACCTCTTGGTTCAAAGTCACGTGCAATGTTGACAGTTCGAAACAAACAAGTCACATCCCGTCAAACCTGCTTCCCTTCTCCCACCATCGTCTCTGCCCGTTCCTCATCGTAAACCCGCCTCTGCTCTTTATCTTCATCCCACTATTGTCAGGTATATGCCCATTTTTCAGTATCTTTCATGTCCTGACGAATTCCGGCAGTTGAGCTTTCTTTCCTTCCCATCATCGCGCTTCCTCGTCCAGCGGGTCTCAGGTACGAGCCTATTTGATGTATTGTGACTCCCGCTCATCTATCCTGCATGCCTCGTATGATATTGAAGAGCAACGAACATGACTGGGTCGATTGTGGCGTACGACCACCACGCGGCCGGGGCAGGGTCAAAGGTCTCTATGTTCTTTATTAAGCAATATCCACCCCTCTTCCCACGTCCTTCTGACTCTCGTCGCAGTGCTCCTATGCCGATAGTGAGATGTACATTGTCACTGATACCGCAGGAAGTAAGGTACATACATTTCCCCTCGCACCCAGCCAATTGATGTCTGACTCATGGGTCTATCCATCCGCCTTTCCCAGCGCGACCATCGATCAGACGGACGGCGCAGCCGGTGGTGACGAGCATCTGGCTGCCGTGGGGCAGCGGCGCAAGTATGGGCCTGTGCACATTGTCGTTGCTGTGCTCATCATCATTCTAACCCCCCGCGGTGCGTTTTTCTTGCCCATCACCTTGTTCGATGGCTAGGAGCTAATTTAAACTCCTAGATATCTGTCAGCGACGGATCGTGGATCGAGCGCATGGGTCGCGTACGGGATATTCGTAGTCCTTGCGTTGGTGCTGATGCTGCTCATCGAGGATGCCGTGAGCATCATCGGACGTCGCGGCGGCCTCGTCGGCTTCGACGGTAGTAACCACACAGTCCACAGCGGGCTCCCCGATTCGTGGGGGCTGCTCGGGTGCTGCGGTACGCGCAAGCGGCGCACACCCCCGGCACCGCCAACGCGTGCACGCGCCACTCACCCGAACCCTGCGCGCTAATCGGACGCCTCGTCGACGTACCTCCCGCTGGATGGAGCTCGAGAGCACTATGTACGTTGTTTATACACTGTTGTTGTCTCCTCTCATGCATTCTTTTGCAGGTATATTCATGGATGTGATGTCGCCACTGCCATACTGCCTCTCGAGTCATTAGTGTAGTACTAGTAGAATATGTCTCTTTGTTCAGTACATAGATTCACAATATATATCTGTTATGTCTTATTCATTGTGACTTCGGAATTTGATCAAACAGCGACAAAATTTACTGGAAACACGTCACAAATTTGTCAAAGTCTGTCAAAATTTGTCAAAACTTGTAGACCAATGATCGGGTTTGCACGATTGTCAAAATTTAGCATTAGGCTAAATTTGGCTCAATTGTGGCAGGATTCGGTCAGTTCGGCCCAATTCAACCAAATTGTCACAAGTTTTGAAAAGAGGATTTTCCTGATGGAGCTCCCTCCTTCGACTCTGGAAGCGGCTCGAAAATATGCTAACAAGTTCTGGGACAAAAAGAAAGAAGTCGAGCGACTGGCGTATGCGCAGGCCTCCCATGATACAGACACCTAATCGGTCTCTTGCGACGCGCCGTGTCTGTGATTGCAGTCACATTCACGTGGTGTGATCCGTAACATCCTCTTTTCGTCGCTCTGCCTGAGCACTTCCTCCTGCCGTATGATGACCCGCTCCCAACAGGGTCTGAGCAAAAGAAAGGGGAGTCGCCGTCAGACCAGCATCTGCTCTGCTTCGAGTGATCCCCCCCTCCTCTCGTACAATCCCGACTTCGAAGATGATGTGGATGCGCATCTGGAAGATGACAGCTTCTCTCCGGACATGGACCTTGAACCCTCTTCTGATCCAATCACGCCTCCACCATCTATAGCTCTCCCACCTAAGCCTTCTAAAAAGCGTGCCGCCCCGGCTCCCCCGCTTGTCACGGATGATTCAGACTCTGATAGTCCGCCTGCACGCAAGAAGTCCAAGGGAAAAGCCAGGGCTGCGAAAGAGCTAGACTCCAAGCGCGGTGCGTATTATCCCTTCTGGTCTTTCTCCATTCCAACCGTCCTTCTCAGACCTGGTCCTCTTGATTCCTCGTGCCGACATGGAGGGAAAGCAGCGTCAGATTTTGACCCATGCCACATCATTTGATGATGCTCTCGCTGTCATCCACGAGATAATTGGGTGTGACAATGTCGGGGTGAAACCCCGGCTGATGTATAAACTCAGCAATGCGACGGTAAAGGCCGACGCAATCGGTTTAGGGTCCAACGCGTACTGGGACGGCTGTCGACAGGAAGTTACGGCTGCTGAAACCAAAACGGCGGTCTCAGTACAAATCATTGTCACAGAACAAGTGCATCATTTACACCGCTTCTCTATCGTGCTAATGATTCATTCAGTACCTCACCTCCTTGCGTGTCAAGCTCAAGATCAAGCCGACTGGCCCACAGCCAAAGGGCAAGGGTCGCAACAAGATCCCCATCTTAGACCTCGAGCACGCCGTCTCGGGGGATGACGACTTTGACGAGGGCCTCGGGATCATGGAGAAGGAAAAGAATTTCATTGAGCAGCTACAAGGCAAGTACACCCGCTGTCAACTTTGTGGACCTGAGAAGGCCTGCAAGATTGAAATTTCCGGTTCTCACGTCAAATTGAGCAATGCGCAACTTCGTGCCTGGGCTCACTCACTGGTATGAAGCACCTGGGCCTCAATATCGCTGCGGTGGCCTGATTGTTTGATCCATAGGCCGTTGGAATGCACAATGTTACTCTCGTGACGCCGCCGAATGACGAGTTGTTCGGGCAGTTCTTCAAGCATTCCAACAAGATTGTTCCGTTGGCCCCGCTTGCGCAGCCCCAGTTCCCAGCGTTCCCGCCATATATGGGGACGAATCCCATGCACCCTTACGCCATGATGGGCTGGGGCAATCCGCCGCAATTCCCTGGGAATTCTCCGACCCCTATGACACCGAGCCCCATGGGACATGCCTCTAGGTCAAAACTCTCACTGGCCATCGCATCCAGTGATCCACCGGACATGGGCGCCATAAATCCCCATCCGGAGATCACCGAGTTTCTTCACAGACTCAATGGCCACGAACCGGGGCAACTCTTGCTCCAATACATCAGTGTCTTCGACGACCTTGACTTCTTCAATATCAACGAGATTGCGACGCTCCAAACCGCTCAAGACTTGGCTCGTGTCGCGGATATCAGTCTCGGCAATGCGACATATCTGATGACACAGGTGAAGGCTGAGATGAAGCGTGTGGATCGCGCCACAACCGGGACGGCCTGAATTGTTCTGATACCACCTTCAGATTGTCTGTCTTTACTTGTTTGTTATTCACTCCACTGTCCTTACAGAAACTGCCAGTTGCTACTGAATCAATATATCCCATTTCTGATTCTACCTCGGGGTAATTTAGTAGCCTGAATGAGTGAACCAGCTTTGCGAAGCCTCCGCTGTAACCCGGTCCAATGCCCCATACAGAAAGAGAACGGGGGCTGCCTCATCCCCGAGCTCAACAATGTTGCGGAAGGTCTGACCTTGCCGTTGAATGTAAGCCTTGATAGACGAGAAACATTCCTCAATCGGGTTGAGGTCAGGCGAATACGGTGGGAGGAAGATGAGCTTGATTCCACTTCACGTGTCCTCAGATTCTGCTATAGCACTGATTGGAAAGGGACATACGCTGCTTCGCACATTTCTTCAACACCTTCGACGTGATGTATCCGGCAGTTGTCGAGCACGAGGACACTATGTTTTGCTGGATACGGATTCATTACCTGTAAGAGGCCTTCCAGCCACAACAAGAACTGGTCGCCATTGTAGCCGCCAAGTTTGATGTGGCCGTAAATAATGCCCTCGGTGGTCAACGCCGGGAGAAGGGAGCACCTGAAGCGAGTACATGTCAAAGTAGTTGAGATGGATGTGGGACATCGAATACCTGCTACCGCGGACAAAACAACAACGCTTATGTGTACGAAGCCCTAGTGTAGACCAACCATTACGACGATACGAAGTAAAAATGTTGACCGCAGATTCATCGGCACAAACAATGTGGTCGGCCGGTTCGTTCCCAATCTCCATGAGGAAATCCCGACGGGCATCTGCGCAGCGCTCAGCTGCTTGGCGCGATAACTGTGGGGGAGTCTTAGTGTTCGATCCGCACAGCCTAAATTGAATCACACCTTTTTAGAGGTAATTCCCAGGCGGTGGATGGTACGGCTGATCGTAGCGAGGGAAACATCAACGTCGTGTTGTGTGTAAAGCTCCTCCTGCACTTCATCGAGGTAAATGTCGGGTGTATGCTCCAGCAACGCCACCATGAACTGCACCGGATTAGCGTGATGAATCTGATGACTCACGCAGATGTTGAGAGACATGCCTTCGTGTTTTGTACTGACAACATCGGTGCTCGTCCTTTGTGTCTCCGATCCCGACAAACATCCCCAATTTCCGACCATGTACGCATGACGCGCTGTACGACACGAACTGGCATATCCAAGTCAATAGCAATCGCTGTAGGCTTTTTGTAGAGAGTGAAGGCCTGGTATATAACTCTCATTTTGAGGTCCTTGGAGTAACTCCTCCTGCGAGGGTCTGCGGGTTTTTTTCGGGGCATGGCGATGGAAGAGAAGGAGACGCGGCACCCATTACCAGTAACTACACGTGAATGTGACCTGTGTGATCAAGACCCGTCTCGCGCAGTTTCTGGGGGTCCAGTGGCTACAATTTGTTTCGCGGGAGGTTACTGGACCTTCATTGTCACTGTAATTTAGCTCACTGATAATGTGTACCAGCATGCAAGCCAAGATCCACAAGACACCAATTGGCAATTTTGCGGTGATGGCTGGATGGGTTTGGTTACTCCCGTGTCCCCGCATTCACTCTTACTCCACTGACTACCCAGTGCACTTGGGAGTACTACTAAGAACCCTATTTTTAAGAAATTAGACCACCCCGACCCGTTATTCAGTTTAGGCAGGGGCAATACGTGAAAATGTGCTGAAACTGCTCATTATTAATTTGGGGTGGATTTTCGACGATTCAAGGACGCTAAGCACTGAAAATAGACCGTGCAATTCGATTGAGCATACTTAAAAGTTAAACGGATGAGATCTGAGCCCGCTAGAGGGGCAATATGCGAAAGTACGCTGAAACATTGCCATCATTTGTGTGCAGATTTTCAAAAATCCGAGGACACCAAGCACTGAAAATAGACCGTACAATTCAATTGACCATACTTAAAAGTTAAACGGACGATAATTGAGCCCGCTAGAGGGGCATTATGCGAAAGTGCGCTGAAACATGTTGCCATCATTTGTGTGTATATTTTCGAAAATCCAAGGACACCAAGCACTGCGAATAGGCCGTTCGATTTGATTGAGAATACTTAGAAGTTAAACGGATGAAAGTTGAGCCCGCTAGAGGGGCAACGGTCGCGGGGATCAAAAATCGACCAAAAAGGAAAAAAAAATCGCCCGTGCCCTATGTTCCGCAAAGTGCTGTAACCTTGTTCGGTGAAGACGCCTTGATAGACCCCGATGCTCCACATTTGCGTTTAAAGCCTTTTGTGCACTCCTTCGTGCATATGGTCGTAGTCATGACTTGGGATCGGTTTCGGAAGTCCGTGGGTCGTGAAACATCCAAATTAGTAGACCAAATGCGGATTGACGTAAATGACGCTTTCACTGGTACGTAGTGACACCATGTGTTCTGATTCTGTTTCAAGTCTGTTGGGTCTTCTAGCTATCAGTGTAGCCGGGGCTACCCCGACTCCCTTCCATATACGGGTATTCATCAGAAAGGCAGAGGCCTTCATCGAGCTACTAAGAAGGTATCAGGACAATGCTGCAGTTACTGAGGTCAATCAATGGATAGAGAAAATGCTGGACATGTTTGGAGCTGTTGGAAGTGGAGACAAGGCCCGGGTTTCCAGTGAGTCTGCTTCAATGAAGCAAGCAAATAAAACCAAACATCTTGTTGCTCTCAGAACTTCCGAAAGCACTTCGCCAAGCCCTGGAGCATTTTGCCACCGCTAACATAATACAATCACTGGCTGACCACTTGAACATGATTATCTCAGGAGCAACCCTCGACATGGATATGGACATGCCCGACATCCCTAACGAGTCTGTTCCCTCTCCGGTCTGGGAAGAAGGGACGGAAGAATATTCCCATCTTTCTGTCGATCAGCTCTGGATATTACTCGGGTTTCCTGACAAAGCCATTCCATTCTTTAACACTAAGTTGGACCCCACTGCGTTGCACAATCCTTGGACGACAGGAATTCGTAATCTTACCCCTCGATGGCACCAACTGGTCGGTCTGTACAAAATGATGAATCTGGCATTCATCGCAGAGCCTGTTGTGCTTATGGATGAGGTAGGCCTTGGAAAAACTCTGCAAATCATCGCACTTGTGGCCTGCCTTGCCTATTACCGTGACTACTATCATCAGTGCCAATTTAGTCCAGCTACTCGGCATTACCAAAAGTAACCGGGCATCGCGGAACAGTTTACCCGCACCCCGTACCTTGCGTATTAATAGCAAGATTGTCCGTGGTCCATGGAAAGATGCTCCTCGACATATCTATGACAAAAATGAGGATTATTGTGCTTTTTATGCCCTAAGAATTGGTGTTTATTTGAGAGTTTGATTGAAAGGATGCTTTTCCGTCCGCTTAATTTACTCACAGAGGAGTACGACGAGACTGTGGACCTCTGATACTCCACAAGGGCCTTTCTACAAATCAATTAAAATTTTTGAAGGCTCAAAGTGGGAAAAAATCCCAAACAGAAAATCACTTAGGCAAAAATACCGTTATGTCATAAATTCAATATTCCACTGGGTATGAGGGCTTCTACCTCACGGTCCAACGTTCAGAAAGGAGTCAACCACATCCCCGATCAGGTTTCTATCTATAACAATGTCAAAGATGTCATCATGTCCCGGCTCTGAAAATGTTTTGATTCTCAAGTACGAAGGTGATTCATCCACATCGACGACTAATATTGTCTGGGAAGAAGTCCTTTTGTAAACGTACATAGTGTGATAAATTGCAAAATATACTATCAATTGAGAGGCTGCCAGCCCGCTTTGCGGGCTGGCAACCACTTGTTTCAACTAAAATAGTGATGAACTCTGACCCCGAAAATGAAAAAAAAAAAACTTTTTGCACAATATTTTTGCCATATTTTGCACCCAAGTTGTATGAAAACGGCTTTTACACAGTATTTGCCATAAGGAGCCAACCGAAGGGGCAAAGTGAATTTGCCGCCAACTGCCGCCATGTGCCGCTATGGCGTCAGTTGGCGGCAGTGCTGGCGGCAATCAGCGGTGGCAGTCCCACTTGTAAGCCAATCCACCGTCTATAGGAAGTCTAGAGCCCATCTTACGGCTTGTATAATCACTGAATTATGTATCCATGTAGATTTGAACACTAGAATGTCCTAATGTACGCTTGAACATTCAACTTCTTCGGCATTCTGGCGGCAGTTGGCGGCAAATTACCCAATCGGTGGCGGCACTTCGGCGGCAGCGGCACTTTTCTTGGCGGCACACGGCGTCAATGGCGGCGTTGAGTGGGCGTCAGAGGTGGCGGCAGTCTGGTTTCGGTGGCGGCAGTTGGCGGCAGCGTGACAAGTTTCTGGCGGCAATATTCTATCAGGCATCATTAAATTGTTGCACTTATGCTACGCGTTCTGCACGTCTCCGTTCCGCACCATCTTTCCTTCCAACCACTATTTTCTCTGACTGGTTATCTTAAACTACATGAAAATTCACTGATATTTCTGAACTTGAACCGATTCAGGACTGTTGCACAGGTAGATATCAAACCACTGGCAAAGGTCTTTGAATTACTCGGAGTCGAAGTCATATTGACTGGTCTCTCCAAATCACAGACCCCAGCGGTGTCAAAGAGAAAACTCGTGATGTGAGCCTAAAATACGTGCATGTACATGTCCTGGTCTGGGAGAGTTTGTACTCATTATTTAGCTTGATTGAAAGATGTGAACAATGGGGTTCCATGAACAAAAACCAACATCGAAAATGAACGTAAGATATTCTTGTGTTTAATGGGCCCATCGCTAACGGAGAGTCATACTCAATACAATTCATGTACACCAAAAAGTCCATTTGACAAGAAACTGGACCATGCCGGCGTGTTGTCACTGTTGGGCGGAAGACATGTTGCATTTAGCTCTTCTCTGCAAAGGACTATTTTTCTGATATCTCTCTTACGGTGCAAAATTCGAGGGGAAAATTCGCATTACAGGATATCTCAAATACAGCTACGTCCACCTATACAGTCGCCTCAATCTGCCTAGATAGTTACTGAGAAGTATTTTGGCGTAACGGCAGTTGGCGGCAGTCGCATGTGACTCCTGTGTGACATCGGGTAAAGTGCCGCCACTTTGGCGGCAGTTAGCGGCAGGTTGGCGGCGCTGGCGGCATTTTCACCGTGCCCCAACCGAAGGCTGGCGACAAGCAGAAGGATCGTCAGTGCACGCTGAACGCAGATACCGTTTTTTTTTTTTTTTTTGCGATAATCATGAGCGGCAGACCGGATGGCAGCCTCCAAGAAGACTGAAGGACTTAGTTTATGTTGTTGTCTAGTGAAAATCTATTCAACTCACTTGAACAATGGAGCTTTTGGGGTGGAAGTGATAGCTCTTGCGCTATCTCGGTATTCCTTATCTATTCAGCCTGATAAATAGACAGGCCAATGATTCTTTCAGTAGCCAAGGAGTCTGATGCGCTTGCCACCCCGATCCATAGCGCTTAAACCTCGCTCTGAAATGGTGCCGTTTGCGGTCCCCTTGATTTGCAGCTTTGTCACATATCCACACCTGTGAGACCACCGAGGTTATTTGCTAGCAGTTGTTCGAGATAAATCTCCAGCGGTCCAGGGTCAGGCCAGAACCAGAGCGAAGAATTGAAGAGGAAAGTGATGACCAACATTTTGAAAGGAAGACGAGGATAAAAGATGGGTCACATAGGGAAATGAAGGAGGCGACGCGGAGGAGACTCGTACGATGGCACTGGCCCTTTATACAAAAAGAGGATACGTGGCCGCAGCCCAAAACGTGCGAGTCTGTTGCGCAGTGGGATGTTTGTGTCCGAAAAGAGGCCTTCATTTGGGCTAGTGGATCGCCCCGGAAAGCTTTCAATTCACGAGACTCGTTTGTTCAGCTCCAGAGTCCCAATTTGGGTTGTCTTCGACATGTACAGACCGCAGTTGTTCGCAGTTCGGAAGGAACATTGAGCGTACTCGGTGCGTAGTTGATCACGATCATGGGTTCAACTTGCTTGAGAAAGTGGGGATAATTATAAGTACGACATACCAAAGGAGTTATGGGAAAAGAAAAGGCACAGAGCGCGAAAAGGAGCAAGGATATAAGGGGATCGCGCACAGGATTTCCACTAGTCTCTCGTAGACAGACGCTCTATACAATCTTGCTCGTACCTCGCTGTATAGAGTCTGTTAGTTACCGCGGGGTTGTGTATGTAGTGCTCTCTTATTATGTCATCTTAGATAAGCTGGGCTCGGTGAAAATGACGCCAAGTGACGCCCCCCTGCCGCCCCGACTGACGCCCCCACTGGTTTTGGGGGCGTCAATTCTGTCACGTCACACATCGAGTGCCGGCCTCAGTGCCGCCCCCTAAATTTTAGTCAAACATTCGTATTGGTGTAGATTTCAGAATACCACTTCACAGTGCCTAAAGTATTAGACATTGTTCCAGAGATCCACTAAGTATGCACTAAGTGAGAGATTTGGATAATAGGTAGTGCAACGTTGGTTGAAAAGTTAGCCACATCTACAAATTCTACGACAACCTGTAGCCTTTATTTAACCTCGTGCTCCTGCGAACTCCCGGCGGTGTGGGCTGAGGCACATATTTGCCTCGCTTAGCCTTTGCGTGTTCGATAAGCCCCTCCACCGCTCCGAGGTCTCTCTTCTTTGGCCTGGCACGGACCCCAGGTAGATCCGTTGCCGACATCGGATAATTTTTTTTTTTTTTTGCTCGTCATCCCACAACGAATCATCCAAAATCCTGGCTAGTCACTGATGTTGTGGGTAGAAACGTAAAAAAAATATAAATATTCCAAAAAGGAAATTGCAAAAAAGGAAGGAGAGAAAAGAGGTAGAGCGTGCTCATTTTACCGTCCAGTTTTTCTTAGAGCTGAATATGCCCCCTCCATATTTTATTTGACCCAAATTGCTTGTGATTTGAGCTCACAATGTAGCACACAAAGTGCCAAGTCTCGGCTATTTTCGCCATTCTTGGGGATTTCGCTCAAAATGACCGACTTGTGAGCCACATTGTGAGCTCAAATCACAAACAGTTTGGGTCAAATAAATTATGGATGAGGTTGCATTTGCAAGTTCTTTCATATAAACGATTTTTGGTTTAGAAAAACGGCAATTTGAATACGTCCAAAATGAATACTTGGGGTCACTGGTCACACCCATGAATACTACTCCTGAGGCAATCTGATCAAAATTGTATGGCGGTCAAAGTGCACTTTTAATATTCCGCTACACTTTTTGGGGAATTTGACTTTTCCGCTACTTTTATTACGAAAATGACCACTTTCCGCTACTATTTTTGAGTCACATCGGACCAAAAGAGTGTAGCGGAAATCTTACGTTTTCCGCTACATTCATTTGACTTGGGGTGTAGGGCCGTGGCATTGCCCGGCAAAAACTCGTGCTTATATTTTTTTAATACTTGAAGGATCTGTGGTCAGAAAGGTAATCAAATTAACACTTTTTACATAATTCCGTGAAAACGCGAGCGTCGAGTTGTGCAGGGTCTAGAGTCCGCAGCCCTTCAGCATGAAGAAGGCATTTTATTTATGTCAGAATACACACCCGATAGCTACATAAGAGGTGATTGGAACAGCTGGTTAATCTTACGTGCCAGTTCACCGTGTCTGACCACTCAGTGCCCCCTCAGCATCGGTCACATGTACCGGATTTTTTTTTTTTTTTCGTCTTTTCACGGAATTATGCGAACGGCTATATTCGCGAGGGTCGGCATATAAAAATCAACAATAAATGCTGAGTTGTATGCAAAAATATTTGGCAGAGACGGAGACCTCATTCCATTGGTGTACTTGGACACATGTTCTCGGTCAGGGAAAATTTCGGGCTGACCCTACCTTGGGCTTAGGCTTGGTTAGATTTTAGTGTTCTAAATTTGTCACATACTCCCAATAGGATGCCTTTTGACCCTTCCGAAATCAGTTTTTGAACTTGTATTTCCAGATTGAGAACTCCATCAAAGAGCGGAATCTTCCATACCTCCTCAAGGAAGCGTATTCGGGGTTCATCAAGTTTGAGCCAATATAATATATGACCTCACTGACTCCTCAGGTACTCTGGTTCCCTTAACAGAGGATTGGAACTGAAAATGTGAGAATTCATGCTACCCAGAGAGACCCTGGGCCGGGCTCAAGCCTGGGTGGCGGGCTTGGAAAGGGCATGGGTTTGAGCCTGACTGGGAACAATCACCGCCACGTGCACTATGGAGAATCAGGTCACGTCTTTTACTTCCACTGGCGATTCAGAGAAAAAAGGACTATCATTATGCACTGAGGGGCAGGGCAGAAAAATATTTTGACAGCTGAATCAACTAGTTCAGGGCATACAAAGATATCTGATAGACCTTTGCAGACCTCATTCTATCTATGAGCTGTGTATTTGAAGTATCAATCCCATTAAAAATACCGGTACTTCAGGCCCTCTGGAATATGTCCAAGTCCATCATATTAAAAATCTAGGTCAATCGGAGAAAAACAGGTCCCATGGGATGTGTTCTCCTCTCAAACCACGGGAACCTATCCCAAAAAGGAACGTTTCGGTGTGCATGAGAAAAAACTAGGAGGCCAGGCCCTCTGCCCTTTCCGTGCGAATCGACTGAGCCTGTTTCTAGGCAAACGGTTGTGAAATGATCCCGCAATCACTGTTCTGTGATTTGGAAATATTGTAAGATTGGCATCCATCCATGAACTTTATGCAATTCTGACTATGACATCTTTTGCAATCCATGTAAGGGATTCTACATTCACAAACAGAATAGTTTGTGCTATGGAGACCGAGAATGTCTCAAAACGTATCACGTACACGATATGACCGGTGTCGGCAAAGGCGGCATTTCGTCATCAACTCGTCATTGTATAGCTTTTTAGGCGCTTACAGTTTCTCATGCTCTACGAGATGTTTACTGCAGTGGTTATCGCACCGTGGAAAACGTAGCGACAATGAGATCCACAAACAGAATAGTTTGTGCTTGTGGGCACCTAGACTGTCGCCAAATGGGTTATGTAACGTGCTCAATAGTCTCGTATGGTAGACTTTTGGTAAGGAGGGTGAAAGCCTAGTCTAAGTATGGCTCATCGAGAATGCGTCTCATTTGTTTTGCACGGGGCTTGTATTCAGCCTCACGAATGAGTTGAAATTCAACTTAGAACTTCCTCATGTACATGTATGTACGTGTAGTCTATAGAACCGGAATGGAGCTATGAGGTCGTAGGCCTTAGGATTCGAGTCTGCCAATAAAATTTTCAGGGCTGCCGTTCAGATCGCCGAGTTCCATCAAAAATTTCTGTTTGTGACCTGCTGCTCGCCGGCCTACCACTTTCATTTTGTTGGAGGTTGTAATAACCACTAGACTACTCGCACGAGTAATTTAGTGGCTATTACAACCTCCAACAAAAACTATTTTTTCCCAACGAGATTTTGCGTCTTTGGTCCGGGCCGGTCATACTGGCTCGTGGTGGCGGTGCACTTTCCGATGATCAAATTTCTGGGAGGTTCAAATGATTGAGATTAAGCAGGGTTAATATGCCACAGAGAGATTTAGAAAGACTGGTACCTCGAGTGGGGGCATTTATTCAACCATGAACTTACAGCTAACGTCAGTACCGAAGGGGCGAACAAAAATTTCTCGTTTTGGGATGTTTTCAGAGAATTGTTAGTAACTCAACAAGTTCTGCACCTATTTGGATGAAACCTAGGTAGGTATGTCGGGCTAATTCATGCGCAATTAGTGATAGAAAGGAATTTGTGATAATATTATGTATTGGGTAATCTGTAGTTTTGGGCTGTTTTCGGTTAAATATAGTGTTTAATTTTAATTTGAAGCGTGCCAGCCATGCGCTCTTCAAAATTGGGATGTTTTTTGATCTGATGGTTCGTTTTGGATAGGTGATAGAGGAAAACACAATTTACCCGTGTATTGGTCGATAGATGGCTCTTCAAAATTGGGATGTTTTTGGATCTGAGGGTTCGGTTTTGGATAGATATAGAGGAAAACACAATTTCCGCGTGCATTGGCCGATGACTGGCTCACAAGTTCAATCTATGGTTGAATATAGTTGAATATAGCGTTGAATTTTAATTCGAAGCGCGCTAGCCATGCGGTCTTCAAAATTGGGATGTTTTTTGATCTGAGGGTTCGTTTTGGATAGATGATAGAGAAAAACACAACTTGCGGGTGTATTTGCCGATGGACGGCCTGCAGGATACCACGCAAGTTCAATATATGGTTGAATCTTAATTCAGAGCGTGCGACCCATGCGGTCTTCAAAATTTGGACGTTTTTCGATCTGAGGGGTTGTTTTGGATAGATGATAGAGGAAAACACAATTTCCGCGTGTATTGGCCGATAGCTGGCTCACAAGTTCAATATCTGGTGGAATATATTTGACTATAGCGTTGAATTTTAATTCGAAGCGCGCTAGCCATGCGCTCTTCAAAATTGGGATGTTTTTTGATCTGAGGGTTCGTTTTGGATAGATTATAGAGAAAAACACAATTTACCCGTGTATTGGCCGATAGCTGGCCTGCGGGATACCATGCAACCTCAATATATGGTTGAATATACACCAAATCTCAATATCGACTTCCGCCCGCGAGATTTTGCTCTGTAGATTCTTCAGAGAGGGAAAGCGAGTCCGAGACTGTACTCTGCCTCTCAGAATCTCAAGGAAGGTGACTCATGCCGCGTGGTGTTGACGGCCTCAATTCCTTGGTCTTTGACGATGGTGCGTGGTGCAAAATATGTTGGTAGGTGTGAAGATTTCTTTTCAACGTTTGCGTCTGTAGCATCGATAAAAATTTGTACGGAGGCTAAACAAAAAGCAAAAGAGTAACCCGTTTCAAGTTTCCTTTGTGTCGCTAGCGGTTGTTTGTACAAGTTTGCGCTCAATGCTAGGCCACGTGCGCCACATCTTTCCACTATCCCATGAGCCACCCAGAGAAACAGTGTATAGAGGTTTTTTGGTTCGCGAGCCCATCGTGCGGGCTGCATCTCCTGATCTTCTCCCTCCAACAAGAGAATCCACCCTCGATAGTGATACTCGGCGCGATACCAATCCAGTTGGTCCATCCATTCCATGACGACGTACCGCCCGAACTCATCGCTCTCCGTGCCGTCGTAACGATAGGATCCCTCTACAATGTCACTTGGGGGCTGGGGGTCTGGGCTGACCCGACCATGCCCTATAAAGTTTGATCAACCATATTTAGGCCGACCAGTTTCACATTGCAACCCATCCCTAGTTCCCTTAAATGTCTAGCCGCTTCTCCAAAATATCCCTTTGTTTCAAGCTTACCCTGACACCTGGATCATCCTGAAAGGCTGCGACGTAACTTGACTCTGACTCTTGTCCTCAACGCGATTCTTGAGCACCGTCGCGGAGTCATGGCCCCTCCTACCGGCGTTTTGTGCGCCCACTGCGGCCTGCTATTCAGTATTTGTTTATGAATGGTAAGCCCCATTTTCGGATGTCTCGTGACTCTGACCACCACCATGGAAATCCGCCCGGGCACTCCCCTGCCCGTACGGCAGGATTCGTGCACCCCAGACCCCGCGACGACACCCCACCCTCCTCCCCGGAGCACCCTTCGATCGTCAAAAGCCCCCACACCGGCCGCGTGCTCAAGAAAACTCGTGGCCTTCAGCTGCAGCCCATTGCTTACAACACCCCAGTCGTACCCCTCATACCACCTTCGCCGCCCCCCGCAGACTCCGACGTAGAAGAGTCCGTGAGGGCACAATCGCCCGTCCCTGCTGAAACCGTCATCTCCGAGGACGATCTGGCGGGGTGGCAGGATGAACTACTGAGCCGCATGCGCGGATTTTTTTTTTTTTGGTAAGTTTTCGGGAGAATGGCTATCCTGAGCTCAATTATCAATGGATTCCTTTGGTAGTAGGCTCATTCTACTCGTGTTGTAAATGCGGAGGGCATAGCATCTTACAATGTTTTCTGAGCACCCCGAAATCATTTACTAGGTCAGATTGGGGTGTTTTGAGCTGTCTGAGAGCAGAACATGCTGCAAAGTAGCTGTAGTGTTCGGGTTGACCTAGATTTTTAATACAATGCACTTATGGGTATTACGGAGGGCAGCAAACACCGGGATAGTGAATGTGATTTGTATTTCAACTCTATGATACATGTAAACAGGTGGGATATCAGGTGAATTTCCCCAACAGCAATAAATTTGAAATACAAGTCACATTCACTATCCCGGTGTTTGCTGCCCTCCAGAATACCCATAGGTGCATTGTATTAAAAATCTAGGTCAACCCGAGCACTACAGCCACTTTGCAGCATGTTCTGCTCTCAGACAACTCAAAACACCCCAATCTGACCTAGTAAATGATTTCGGGGTACTCGGAAAAAATCGTAAGATGCCATGCCCTCCGCATTTACAACACGAGTAGAATGAGCCTACCACCAAGGGAATCTGTTGAGAATTGAGCTCAGGATAGCCATTCTGCCAAAAACTTACTAAAAAAAAAAAAAAACCGGCCGCGCCCTAAGTTCCGCAAAAGGCTGTAAGTTTTGTTTTATTTCTCGCTTCCTCTCGCATCCTTTACTTTATCTTACTTATAATACTCTTACAAGTCATATCGAAACATCATGGAATCCACAAGCTCCGCCTCCGCTGCATCCTTCCCTGTACTTTACTGCTTTCTCCCTGTCTCCATCTTTCCCTGCACGCTACTACTTTTCTTCTCTTGTCCTCGTACTTATAAAAATTACCCTCCCCACCCCATATAGTTACCCATCCACTCAACCTACCTAGCATAGCAAGGGTACTGCTGCGTAGCCATCACAGCCAGGTACAGTAACAATAGAAATCAGTTCAGTTATTAAAATCCGACTTCATCCAGTGCAAAACACCAAAGTTGAGTACAACCCAGTGTGTATTGGAGTGTAGCCAGCCATCGGGTCTTGAAATCAAGTAGGCACATGGCAGCCAGCTCCTTTTTACGTCATTTTCTTGCTTCAAATGGTCTGCTGCTTATGCAGAATGTATATAAAAGCCCTGGGACAAAATCTCTTCAATTCATTCTTCTGTCTTCTACTGTACTGATTCATTCGGCTGAAAAAAAAAAGAAAATCCGGTAGGCTGGTGACTGCAGATTTTCAATGCGAGTAGAATGAGATTGGTCCCGAGAGAATCCGACAAGAATTGAAGCCTGGGCGGCTGTTCTGCCGAAAACGGTCAAAAAAAAAAAAAAACACCCACGCCCTAAGTTCTGCAAAGAGCTGTAAATTGGTTGTTTTTGAAAAATCGAGTTTCTAGAATGAGCCCGACTGCCAAAATGGTGTACACAGCATGAAAGTGCTTCAAAAATCCATCATATACATATGTTTGTTCAACAACTTTTATTGGGATTTGGGCTCACAACACCTGTTGCAAAACCGTCATTTTGGTCAAAAATGCGCCAAAATGGCCCAAAAAGCGAAAAATGACCAACTTCATGCCTTGCGCTGGCTTCATCTTTGGCTATGGCTCGCGCTGGTGGCTATGATATTCTACTTCTTGGCGACCTCAACGATCGCAGTGGCTCAAATACCCCCTCTGTCCATGATCCCTTCCGCATATCGAAGGATGTGAAGCCAGCATCCAGTCGCGGGAAATTTCTTTTTCGTCTTTGCAATGATTACGACCTAGTTTTTATCAGCGGAGCTGAATGTTTCGGCCCTGATAGTGGCGAGTACACCTCTTTTCAAAGGGGTCACAAGACAGTCATTGACTATGCAATCCGCTCCCGGAGTCTATTTCCCAACGTCAAGTCTTTCCGTGTTGAACCTCGCGTGAAAGGATATGATCACACTGCTTTGATCTTAGAACTTGAAGTTAATTCTTCTGTCCTCGGAGTCCCTCCGATACCCTCCAGGAAACGGAAACGGGAAACACCTGTCCTCCCGGATGAAATGGAACTCGACAGGCTCCTTATCCAAATGATCGAGGCCAGCAAAGATCAATCTAAAAAATCGCTTTCCCTCTTCGGTCCGGTTTTGTACTCTACGAATCCTGTCATGGTAACAATCTGTGGGGTTGGCACAAATGCAGGGAAACATACGGCCTCTGCAGGGGCAGCTGCCTTTTTCGGTCACAACTCGGCTCTCAACCGCTCTGTACGCGTGTGGGGGAACCAGAATAACGCTCGCGCGGACCTCATAGCGCTCCTCCTTGCTGTCCAGGCGGCCCCTCGGACGAAGAATCTTATTATATCGACCAGATCGGAGTACGCGATCCGTTCAATCAAATATTATTCGTTCAAGAATGATGCGTGCGGATGGAGATGTCCAAACGGCGATGTACTCAAGCTAATTATTGACTGGATTCCTATCCACTTCTCCCACATTAAAAAGGGCAAGCTCACGGATGAATACAAGGCAACCAGAGATCTAAGTAGCAGACCAAGGGATGCAAACTCTGCATTCAACCACTCCGGATACTCAAGTCCCGCCACCCATACTTCCATTTACGGCCCCGCCTCTCGACATGGAGAAAGTAACGGCGGATATACCTAATGACTCGGGCGATCCGGGTCTTGCTCCACCGCCGCGACGTCCGGAGTTTCCTGCGAGCCACAGAGGGAGAGAGCGCCTCTGGGAGATCAAAGAGCAAAATCGCAACAGGTTGTTAGACGCTCCCTCAGCTGCGGTCTTCTGGAAGGAAATTAAACGACTTTCAAACCCTGCACCCGTTCCTGTATCTGTGACGGCGGAGAACCTTCGAAACGTCTTCGAGAAACGTCTCAATCCTCCAGAGACGCTCCCGGAGTCTTTTGATACCGCGCAGCATAAGATGAATCGCGTTCTGGCCCAACTAATCCCTGAAACTACCTCAGATTCATGGGAAGAGCAATTCTTCTCTGCAGAATGGACTGAGGCTAATATAGCTTGGGTCAAGGACCAGATTCGAAAACATGGCCTGCATAGCGCGTCGGGTGAGGATGCAATCCTATATGCTGAAATTCTCGAAATTCCCAACGACGCGCTGGCCTACCTGTACAACGAGTGCATTCGAAGAAAGAACGGACCTTCGACTTGGTCCAGAACGGTCATAATTGGACTCCTGAAGAAGGGAAAGCTCAATTCAGATCCCGACAGCTACAGGATAATTGCCCTGGAAAGCTGCGTGCTAAAGATCTTGACGTTGCTAATTCACAAGCGCATCACTGACTGGGCAACTACGCAAGGACTCCTTCCTGACTATCAAAACGGCTTCCGCGAGGGATACAGGACCAACAATAATCCCTTCATCCTACGCTGTGTCAAGGAATGGGCACGCGCAAAAAGACTCACCCTTTATGTTGCGGCGGTGGATGCGACTAATGCTTTCCCTTCAACGGACCACCCAACATTATGGCTTAAGCTCATTCGCATGGGAATGGGAGGCGCGATATTCAATTAGCTGCGCATGCTGTACGAACGGATGGAATACTATGTCAGACACGGCGACCAAAATTTGGCAGAGTTCAAAGCATTCATCGGATTGCTTACCGGCGACCCTGCGTTCCCTGTTCTCTGGAACCTCTTCATGGCTGACCTTGTCATGTTAGATGATCCTGATGACTCGGTTCTATGATGTTGAGGTTAGTGAGACTGGGAAATGGTGTGTGCTAAACTTGGAATAGGGGAGCTCCCCGATCTCTGTAGCTGGGCACCAGCATACAACACATATACTTCCTTGGGAACCCAGGCAACACGAGTTCAGATTGGTCCAAGCGCCTGGGAGCGACACCCCCATTTTCCGAAATCCTCGACTGCACTCGGTCTAGATGAGCAAAAGAAGGTCTTTGAGCTCCTGCACGACACCTGCGATAGCTCAACCCAGAAAATAGCGATTCACATGATATTAAACTTGTTGCCTTTGTTTGTCCGGAGCTGTAGTACATCTCGTTCAATTCCATAACCGTATAGACACGTGACGGTGGGAGGTTGACGATGTGTCACGGCGTGACCTGGTCCCGCCGAAGTCCTGCCACCAACATCTTGACTAATAGTAACATGGATCGAAGGCTTTCCGTGCCACTGGCATTACCGAGGTATGTATACCTTCGAGTTCGTAGTGCTCCACTGTACTCACGCTGCGCTATCTAGGCCAGTTTCTACCAAGGTTTCCACAGGTTCACGTCCTTCGGCCGCCGCCTTTCTTTTATCAACCCACAACGGCGCTCGAGCCGGGAAAGACGAGCAGCTACGCCGTACCCCTCCAATGGGTTCGGAGAATTGGGATCCATCGACGCCAGGCGCATCCAGCCGAACGGCACACGCCAGAAGCTTCAGCGCTTCGGCACTCACAGTTACTCCGATCAAATGGATAGTGCATGGTCTGGGCTTGTCAGGGCCAAAGGTATGCTACGTCCCATACAAATGGGCTGGCTCTCTCATCACGGTGACCAGCAGACCGAAGTTGAAGATGAGCAAGAGGCCGAGATGGACGTCAAGCCAGAGGGCGACGTCGCGCTTGACGCCGTTCGATCGCCCGCGTCTCCCAGTTTCAATGCCGCTGAAGCGCATGCTCGGTGCTGCGAAAAAGATGGTTATATTTCTTTCTCTGAGATCGAAGGCCTCGGGGATCCGCCCGCCAGTCCAGATCATCGCAAGGCCCGCTGATGGAGGTACGGGGACGACGACGCACCACCCTTGGTCGATCCGGCGACTTTATCTTTGTTCCCTTGACTCTAGTGTGTATTTTATAGATAACTCTGTCATTTCGATAAGGATCATCCCCAGTCCATATCCCTTATGCCCAGGTATGCCCCACCCTGCGCAAATCTGCCCACCCAAAGATGGCATAATATTTGAGCAGACGAGAGCAGCGAAATGAGCCTATCTGCCGAGCTTGTGATGTCTGCGCCAGGACGTCACGGCCTTTCCCGAGTCTGTCTTCCGAGACACGAATGAGGTGGTTGGAAGTGTATGTGCCGAGCAAGGGAAGTACGACGATCGGGAAACCAAAAGATGAAGACGAATCGCAACGTGCGTAGTTCGTCCTCGCTACTCTGCCCTCCGTAATACCCATAAGTGTATTGTATTAAAAATCTAGGTCAATCCGCGCACTACAGCTACTTTGCAGCATGTTCTGCTCTCAGACAGCTCAAAACACCCCAATCTGTCCTAGTAAATGATTTCGGGGCACTCAGAAAAAAATGTAAGATGCCATGCCCTCCGCCCTTACAACACGAATGGAATGAGCCTACTACTAAGGGAATCTGTTGAGAATTGAGCACAGGACAGCCATTCTGCCGAAACTTTATTTATTTTATTTTAAGTTTGGGGTTAGAAAGGTTAGGTATGGTTAAGTTTGGTGTTCTGGTTAGATCCCCAGGTATATTGAAGAAGTTGTTGAAGAGGTTAGGTTAGGTTAGTAATTATAAGAGCTTATGGGGGTACTTAGCTCCTATAACTATAGAGGAATGTTGGGATTATCAGGTGCAATCCGAGCACTACAGCCACTTTGCAGCATGTTCTGCTCTCAGACAACTCAAAACACCCCAATCTGACCTAGTAAATGATTTCGGGGTGCTCAGAAAAAAACGTAAGATGCCATGCCCTCCGTATTTACAACACAAATAGAATGAGCCTACTACCAAGGGAATCCATAGAGATTTGAGCTCAGGATAGCCATTCTCCCGAAAACTTACCAAAAAAAAAAAAATCCGGCCGCACCCTAAGTTCTGCAAAAGGCTGTAAACAGCTAAAAACACCCCAATCTGACCTAGTAAATGATTTCGGGGTGCTCAGAAAACATCGTAAGATACCAAGCCGTCCGCCTTTACTGCGCGAATCAAATGAGCATATTCCCAAGGGAATCTGTTGAGATTTGAGCCCACACCAGCTGTTTTGGTGAAAACTGACTAAAAAAAAAAAAAAACGCCTGCGCCCTAAGTTCTGCAAAGGGCTGTAAATAAACAAATGCAATTGTATTGACACAGCACTACTGTGAGCGCAACCTTGCTTAGCATTGCCAAATGCGTGACCTGAATATCACGACGCATTTTTCAATCGGGTGTGGTCCCAGCGCAAGCCAGCACAATTCTAAGCAGTTTCGTCTCCGAGAACCCAGAAATCCGTTCAGATTTCGATGTTTGGTCGGGGCTAGTCGGCGCCCAGGACAAGACATCGAAGCCATGGTCGGCCAACCACCGCCTCGCGGGACCGGACGTGTGTTTCGGGTCATTATCCTGCTGGAAATGAAAGTCCTGGATGTCGAGTTTCTGGTCGGCCATGGTCCCTAGAAGCCCTCTTCCAATATCCGGTACATCTTCGCATTCATCTTTCCTTCGACCCAAACCAGCCTGCCAAACACAAGCGACGTAATGCACTGGCACCCCCACCCAGACCATCACACTGCCGCCACTGTGCTTCACCACCTGATGCACATTCTGCGGTTCCAACTTCCCCTCCGACAGCCAAGAGATTGAACTTGGACTGGTCGGAATAAATGACGGCGGCCCAGTTTTCTGCTGTCCAATTTTCGTGTTCTTCGGCCCGTTTATTCGCTTTTGGATGTGAACTGGGGAAAGAAAAAACCTCTTGCAACCAGATAGATAAGTGTCTGACGCATCAAACGTTTACTGAAGGCGGGGAAATGGCCACGCGGGACGTCGGCGGCAGTTTCGCACGTGCCCGATCGGATGAATCGCGGCAAGGCGGGCTTCATGCGGGTGTTTATGCATAGAAATTGCGTGTTTCCTTGTACTGGTTCCATACATGGTGGATTCCGCCGACGCTACCGCCCACTTCTTCCTGGATTTCCCGGAATGTTTTGCCCATGTGTTTGAGCATGCAGTTGCGGGCTCGTTTCGTCGGAGTAAAGTGCATAGCGTGTAGAAAATGAGTAGAGGTCCAGTGCAAGTGAAATGCACGCAAAGAAACCGGAGAAAAGCGCAAGAGGGTCATTGACCAAATAACGCTGTGGAAGGGGTGGATGGCCCGCTCGTCGCTTTCTTCCCTTACTGCCTCTGCTTGCGTACCTTACTTATATTTGGTCTCCCGATCAGCTATTTGTTTAGTACGTACATAGGGACAAATATATTACCCTTACCCGAGAACCACCACCATCCCAGCGACCAGTGTCTTGAGTACCCCAACGCGGGTACGTCGCCAGTGAAGCCCGAGCCCCCTTACACCAAATATTCCCTCTTCCGAGTCCTTTCTGCACTGCACCCGTACTCCACGCCCGCACGGCAAAACCCCTATTCAACACCCGATTTCTACTACACGCCTATACACCTTTCTTGGGACCATTTGCCTCATTTCTAGTCCACCCGTGCTCCCTATATCCGGACGACCGACCCATATTTCTGTCCCCCGGCAGCTTACTCGCTACTGCGACAACGCCATTTCCGTCAGAAAGTACCTGACATATTCACTAAATTCGCACACTAGTCGATTGATCTTTCCACCGCAAGACTATGACCCCAAATTTTCGATAATAATACAACTTTTCCGTTCTGTACTTTCAACAGCAATTATACAACCACCGTTGGTATTTCGGCAGATATTGAAGCATTCTAAGTCGTAAAATGGTTGTCAATGCGTAAAGGCAGTGCCCACCTACTACTAAGACCGACTCAGGTGACTCGAAGTCGGTCCGAGTCGACTTGGGCCTGACTCGAGAGTCGGACGGAGTCGCCGAGTTGACTCGACTCGACTCGACTCAAGTCGACTCCACGAAGTCGACTTGGGGGCCCGGAGTCGGGAGTCGCGGCAACACTACGTCGTCATACTCTGGGGCACCCAGATTTAAGGCAGTCAATCATAGTCATCCATGTCTACTTCCTGGTAGGTTAACAGTTGAACGCTCACTTTCTTCCAACATGACCTCTCCTTTCCTTCGTTTCGGTGATCTGATGCATAATTATGAGAATTACATTGAATAAAAATGCCGGGTGAAGACTTACGTCTGATTGAACCTGTAGATTGCGCAGATGGGCAAGGCATTGGAGACCAGAGGTCCATCGGACAGGCAAAAACGAAGCGAAGGATGGGATCTGATAATGCTCTGAGCAGTCGCATTATTCGTTGCGTTGTCTGTCAGTGACGGTTTGCACGGCGCGCTGACGGGTATTAAGACTCAGTTGACTGAAATTGAAGTTAAACCATCACCTGCTGAATCCGAATGACCTTCATGGTGATATTGAACTGTTCAGTATTATGAATAAGAGGCAGAGAGCCGGCCCATCGAAGAAATACCCTGAGTATGCCAGCAGTCGAAGTCCAAGGAGCAAACTGTATATTCACCAATGTAATTGACAACGGGCGGGGGACACACTGAAAGTGTGGAACAAGAGAATTTGGGGGAGAATCTTGTTGAGACATTGCTGTCCCGACAGTCCAAAGGCTCTATCTTTAAAGCATTCCGGTTGGAAATGTGTTGACTCGGAATCTGTGAGCGCACTACAAGACTTCTGATTTAGATCCAGGCTGAGAAATAAGATTGTCGTTTACAAATGGTCGAGACGGCTCCAAGAAGGTCCCAGCATGAGGTGTATCAGTCAGGGTAGGTCCAAAATACATGTTCCTCCCGGACCAATTCAAGATTTCTGATTCATCTCGGGGGCCAAGAGGCCAAAACATGGGCTAGATACCATCGAGACGGGTCCAAGAACCCCTCCAGACTATCAGCGAAGATAGATATAAAAGCCCAAAATATATTCAGATGACACGCACACTGCAAGATGTCTGATTCACCGCGCGGTCGAGAAGTTAAACCATGCTACTGTGGACCGTATTCTGTCATAAACAGGCGAAAGAACTCCCGGGTTATCATTCAACACCCCCAACAGCCCCGCAAACGCCTCGTCGTCCACCCGTCCATGTTAGGCAATTCTCAACGCCAAGCGCTCGTTCCAGCCCACGTAGCAGCCCTTCCATCTCGCCTTCAGCCACTTGCCCATTGCCGAGTGGGATAAGGATCCGCTCGACTACCTTTCCCTTCACAACATGCACCGCCGCACCACCCGCTGAGCCCTCCAGGAGTGAGCCGTCCGTAAACCAGGTCGACCCTGCGAAGGTTTCATCAGCGAGGAAGTCCTTGAGGACCGTGACCGCGTCTTCTTTTGCGGGAATGACGGTGGAGACCTGGAGGGGAGGGGCCCAGAGAGATGCATAGACCGGCAGTATGAGTTCCATTCCGAGCGACAGGTCCGGGGGCTGACGAATGGGCAAATATCTAGGGATTTGTTACAGCCGTTTGCAGAACTTAGGGCGCGGCGTTTTTTTTTTTTTTTTTTTTGTAAGTTTTCACGAGAACAGCGATTGCGGGATCATTTCTCAACCGTTTGCTCTGAAAATAGGCTCATTCGATTTGCACGGAAAGGGCGGAGAGCCTCGTCTCCTAGGATTTTTTATGGGCACCGAAAATTTCCTTTTTGGGATAGATTCCCGTGTTTTTCAGTGGTTGAGCGGAGAACACATCCCATGGGACCTATTTTGCTCAGATTGACCTAGATTTTTATTATGATAGACTTGGGCACATTACGGAGGGCCTGATATACCGGGATAATAAATGTGAACACTGGTTCAAATCTACCATACACTTTGGGATCAACAATATGAAAGGAATGTATCTATGAACTGTATATTTGAAGTATTGATCCCATTCAAAATACTGGTATTTCAGGCCCTCCGGAATATGTCGAAGTCCACCATAATAAAAATCTAGGTCAATCGGAGCAAAATAGGTCCCGTGGGACGTGTTCTCCGCTCAACCACTGAAAAACACGGGAATCTATCCCAAAAAGTAAATTTTCGGTGCCCATAAAAAAACCTAGGAGACGAGGCCCTCCGCCCTTTCCGTGCAAATCGAATGGGCCCATTTCCAGAGCAAACGGTTGAGAAATGATCCCGCAATCTCTGTTCTCGTGAAAACTTCCAAAAAAAAAAAAAAAACACGCCGCGCCCTAAGTTCTGCAAATGGCTGTAAAGATCTGATGCCAGGGGGATCCGAGGGGATCTACTGTATAGGTAAGAGTGGTACCTGTTCGAATGGGAGGAACGAGTGTGTGTTTAGAGAAGATGGCGTCCGGTTCTGGCAATTCACACATTGGACCACACCGAATCTGGGTCCGTCTGCGACTCCTTTGACCCTGGCTTCGTGATGGAGCTCTCGAGGGCGTGTTCAATCGCAATCGTCATCTGTGTCCTTGTGAGTAGTATTCAATTCACAATTTAGATGGCTCACGTTAACCTCGGTTATGGTTGGCCGGACCTGCGTTTCACAGAATGCCACCTGGCTGACAAAATCGTGAAATGTGGGTGCATCGAGATCGTTACGTAGGCCGTCGCGCTGGAGGAGCGTGAAGAGCACGGTGATCATTTAGACACGTCAGAGTGAGAATTGGGGGACAAGGCTGCAGGGCTGGTCAGAGAAAAAGGGGGCCTGGTGATTGGGCTTACTGATACGCCGTATTCTTGAGCACAAACTACTATACAGCCTCAATGAATGTTGGCGGAAGAGAACAGTGTGACGCACAAAAACGAAATTGAGGATGGCACAAATGGCAGTGCAGGAGCTAGTCTCCACTGAGAGGACTATTAACTTCATGAGCACAGTCTCGGTGAGTTTGACGGACGTGCGCGCCCCGTAGAGACCGGCGCAGAGGATCCCCGCGATTATGATGTCCGTAACCGCCGTCTATATTCCAGTTCACCTTAGCATCAACTCACAGCTCCATTGACCACTCCACGGACCGAAATAAGCCAGAAAGATATTGGGATCGGAATCTTCCGCAGTTCGCTGAACAATCTCCATGGCAAGACTGGCAGTGATAGGATGTCAGAGGTTGCTCCACATTGTTTTTTGGCTGGCATCATACAGCTGTCTTAGCCCCTCCCAGCCACATACAGTAACTAGCTTGAAATTCAAATCAAAATCAAGTCAAGTGGTCAGCCTGAGGGGGGGGGGGGGGGGGGGGGACCAGTAGTTGGACAAAGTTCTTGTCGATGGGAGACGAGACATGCTGTAAAAAGGGGCTGGGGCACTAGAAGGAAATCTGAGGAGACAGTTCTAACTGAAATTGCACTGTCTATCACACAAACAAGGTGCCATGAAAATCCAGGTTGAAATGGCTCTAAACAGGGCAATTTACTGATTTGATGTGAAACTCGGCACATCATGTCGGAAATTTGTAATTTTTGATGTAAGGCGCTGCAAGGCCTTGTAAGGCCACAAGATCCTCGGTCATTGTAAGGATCTTATACGAGAAGCGAAACAGATAAGATGGTTAGGTTTCTCATAAGAAGTGAGCCTTACAAGAGCTTACAAGACTCAGGCCCATTGTAACGAAAATTGTAATTGCTGTCATCTGAGGTGCTTGCTATGTTACTGACTGCATGTGTAGTCTTTTTAAACTATTGTACCAACTGTAAGACATACTTAACTATCACTTTTTAAATTAATATATAAGTGCTTATTACTGGAATCGAACTGGTGACCACGTGGGAAAGGAAGGGAAATCCAGGGAACACAAAATTACTGCTACACTATACTACCATTTCTAAATTAGTTATTCTAGTCAACATATCGAGGCCTCAATGCTTCCGATGTCAATGACCTCCAATATCTTCGATTCCCAAGACGATGCCGGTTGAAATGTTGCGGTATGTACTTAAGGAATAGCTTACTAATGGTACGATGCGACGGGGCAATACGCCAGCGCGCTCCAATACCACGGCCCAAGCGCGCATGGGCACGAGCACTTCGCGACCTACCCCTCTTGCGCATCCGCGTCCGCGGCGCAATCCTCGCTCCACGGCGCGTTCGAGATGAGCACGACGCGCCCGACAAGCACGCTGCGCGGGTGGGTCCCCTCGCCGCCGGTGCCGCACAGTCGGCACGCAGCAAGGGGCGTGGGCGGGCTGAGTGTCGTGACTCGTGATCCCCGAGTCGATGCCATCCGCATCCGCGTCATCGTCGTCGTCATTGAGGGGGGCGCGGGAATCGCGCTGCCCATGCTGAACTCGCCGTTTGCGCCCTAGACGGCAAGGGCAAGGCGGCTTCCATGGCCATCGTGTGGGGTTCGTGCCCATGGGCATGGGTTGTCGGGCCACTCGCTGCTTGGAGTCGGCGGCGCGCCGTGTCCAGGGCCAGTGCGGCACCGTTCTAGTGTGTGTCAGTCGCCTCGGCACGCCTATGTAGTGCGTCCGTCCGTCAGATGGGTGGGTGGGTCGGAGCTGCCCATCTGTCCGCATCACCATTTGGCGTTGGATTGCGTTTTTCGTCGTGTGAGTTGTACATAGCTTCTTATAGGACGCGAGAAACGCAGTCGCGTAGCAGTTGAATACTGAATATTGAATTTAAAAGCGATGAGTAGTGTCTGCTTGAGCTCGTGCAAACTAGAGTAACGCGAGGCGGTCAGTATGCGGTTATGAAAGGTAGGACGCAGAGGGTGTGGGTGGGGCACAGAGATCCAGATCTAGAGTAATGGGGGAGGGAGGAGAGGAGGAGAGGGAGGTGGCTGGCGCCAAGAGCGGTGGGACAGAGATGAATACGTGACGAAGGAATGAAGAGAGATGCTGGTGCATGCAGAATACAGAGGATGTATGGTGGCTGAGACGTAACAAAAGGGGGAAGGGATGCTTGAAAAGATGGCTGACGGGGAGAAAAGGGAGGGTGGCTGACGCGGAGCAATGGGGAAGGAGGATATCACGAAGGAGGATATAGATATACGAAAGCGGGACACTCACATCTGCAATGCGCCCGAGACGGCTGGAGCCCACCGTAGCCAACGAGCGACCCTCCCGCGAGGTGCGAGGTCAAACGGCCGTCTCCATTTCGTCCTCGTCCTCCTCTTCCTCTTCCTCTTCTTCACCCTCTCTCGTCCGCCTTTGGTGCATCCAGGTCTTGCAGCAGGCGGCGGCGCGCCGTGTCTATGGCCAGTGCGGCGCCGTTCCAGTGTGTGTCAGTCGCTTCGGTACGCCTATGTAGTGCGTGTGTCCGATGGATGGAAGGCCGGAGTCGCTCATCTGTCCGCATCGCCGCTTGGCGTTACAGCCCTTTGCGGAACATAGGGCGCGGCCGTTTTTTTTTTTCCTATTTGAGACATTTTTGATCTTTTCGACCATTTCCCTCACTGCGGGTTCAATTCTGAATGTATCGCTCTGAAAACTATATGAGCCGAACCGCAATGAAATTCCGCATGTCCTCTCGTCCTTTGTTTATGTTTATTCTACCTGTATAATATATAGTATGAATTTATTACTCTTTCAAGCAAATCTCCCCCCACAAGGGGAGATGTTAATATAATGGTCCAGGCCGTGATTACAGCAAACATAGGCGTATTTCAGAGGTCACCTCGTCGCCGTATTTGTTATTTGCACCTTCTGCTGCCCAGACAATGCAATTTACAGCTCTTTGCAGAACTTAGGGCGCGGGCTGTTTTTTTTTTTTTTGGTTAAGTTTTCACGAGAACAGCCATTACGAGCTCAATTCTCACCCGATTCCCTTGGGAATAGGCTCATTCGATTCCCATGGTGAATCCGCAGGGCTCGGTATACTACGATTTTTTCTAAGCATCTCAAAATGATTAACTAGTTCGATTTTGGGTGTTTTCCACTGTCTGAAAGCAGAACATGCCCCATAGTAGGTATAGTGCTCCGATTGGTCTAGATTTTTGATATGATGTACTTGGAGGTATTCCGGAGGGCCTGAAATACCGGGATAGTAAATATAACTTGTACTTCAAATATACAGCTCATAGGAAAATTCACTTGATATTCTGATTGCCACATGTGTGATAGATTTGAAGGAGAGGTCACCTTTACTATCCCGGTATTTCAGGCCCTCCGGAATACCTCCAAGTACATCATATCAAAAATCTAGACCAATCGGAGCACTATACCTACTATGGGGCATGTTCTGCTTTCAGACAGTGGAAAACACCCAAAATCGAACTAGTTACAGCCGTTTGCAGAACTTAGGGCGCGGCGTGTTTTTTTTTTTTTTTTGTAAGTTTTCACGAGAACAGCGATTGCAGGATCATTTCTCAACCGTTTGCCCTAGAAATTGGCTCATTCGATTTGCACGGAAAGGGCGGAGGGCCTCGTCTCCTAGGTTTTTTTATGGGCACTGAAAATTTCCTTTTTGGGATAGATTCCCATGTTTTTCAGTGGTTGAGCGGAGAACACGTCCCATGGGACCTATTTTGCTCAGATTGACCTAGATTTTTATTATGGTAGACTTGGGCACATTACGAAGGGCCTGGTATACCGGAATAATAAATGTGAACACTGGTTCAAATCTACCATACACTTTGGGATCAACAATATGAAAGGAATGTATCTATGAACTGTATATTTGAAGTATTGATCCCATTCAAAATACCGGTATTTCAGGCCCTCCGGAATATGTTGAAGTCCACCATAATAAAAATCTAGGTCAATCTGAGCAAAATAGGTCCCGTGGGACGTGTTCTCCGCTCAACCACTGAAAAACACGGGAATCTATCCCAAAAAGGAAATTTTTGGTGCCCATAAAAAAACCTAGGGGATGAGGCCTTCCGCCCTTTCCGTGCGAATCGAATGAGCCTATTTCCAGGGTAAACGGTTAAGAAATGATCCTGCAATCGCTGTTCTCGTGAAAACTTACAAAAAAAAAAAAAAACACGCCGCGCCCTAAGTTCTGCAAACAGCTGTAAATCGATTTGAATTTGGCCGAAACGGTCGACAAAACGAAAGTACGAAGACCGGAAGAAGAAGACAACTTGGATGGTCTCCAGAGCTCTATGAAAAATGTTAGAGGCTCGAGCTTCTCGTTGCGAATGAACGCACAAGACAATAAGGACCTGAATATTGTCAGTCTCAGTAACGACATACTTGACGTGAAGTACCCACCAAGGCTTTGGTAACACGGGAGTCGGTGACCGGGCGGTCGGCAAAGTAGATCCAACCTTGAAGAACGCCCATGCCATACAAAATAGTCTCCAAAAAGAGGGCCACCAGCCAGACACCGTAGGTTGAGTCGAGTTGGCTCGACATGAGCGAGTGTAGCAAAGATTCTGGCTAGAGTAGATAGTAGAGGTCGAAGAGCGGAAGAGGAAGAGAACGCCAATAAACCCAGAGACGGAAGGTTGTATGCAACGACTTCGAATCTGGAGATCATCTGGCGTGACATATCAATTTCTTGACGTTCTGGAAAACTGAGATTCCATTGCGATCAGACATAAACCTTGGAGCTCTGCGGCCTGCTGCCACAATCTAGTAGTTTGATGTGCTCCAAGTCCAGAGCATCTTGGACCAGTCTAAGCACATGATTGGCCGCTCCGCTTTCGACATTTTAGCTCAAAGCGCATGCACGTAGAGTCGAAGCGACAAAACTGCTGAAGAATTCAAGGCTGGGGTCGTGGCAGTGCTTACCCGTAAACCGGCTAGTTCAATTTCGAAGTTGTTGCTTGCCCTGCAACTCAATATATTGACTTCTCACAGGGAAACTTTGTCTCCATGCCTCGATGTACATTCAATCGATGTCACCGTAGACACTCGTAGACGTTCTAGACAATCTATAAATTTGCGATTCCCGACATGTGTCAGCTCATTTAGGCATGTGTCGGAAATTTGGCGCGGTCAAGATCATCCAACGAACCACGACCCTGAAAAGTTTGCTCTCAGTGCGTCCATCCCTTTTCTAATCTCGCTGCCAGCGGGTTAACAAAACAGCGGAAATGAATATGAAGGATTGCAAAGAACTGTGAGGTCTTGCATTGCACAGAGGAAAGATTTCTCAACCGCTGAGAACTGGCACAAAGCATCAGCCTCGGGCCGTGGTTCTTCAGGGATAACACAACGTGTGGATAACAATGGAAACCGGCTAGAGCACCGCAGGGTTGGGCTAAAGACCCCGAAGAAGTGTGTTCTACCTTTTCGGGCAAGCAAATGAGGGTGCTTCTTGAGAGCCGCACAAAATCCAGCCTTTCACACGCATTGCCGCGCCGCGCCGCGATCTCCTCCCCGTCATCTCCCCGCTCCCCACCCATCTCGCAAGCAACTCGCTGTCGCTGTGCTTCTGCCGAGGACACAACTTTAGTAGCATAGGCATTCAGCCTGCTGCCCGAAAGCCTATTGATGGCGCGAGTGCCTAATTGATCAGCCAGAACTCTGTGGATTGATGGCTGATAAGTTAGGCACTTGCAGAGTTCTGGCTGATCAATTAGGCACTCGCACCATCAATAGGCTTTCAGGCAGCAGGCTGAATGCCTATGCTACTAAAGTTGTGTCCTCGGCAGAAGCACAGCGACAGCGAGTTGCTTTACTTCCGATCTCGTTCGCTGCTCTCACCAGTGCCGATAACACCACAGTTCAACCAGGGGGACAGACTCTTCGCCCGCGGGACTCTTTGGTGCTCGACATTCTCGCACGATCCCATTGCAGCTTCCAAAGTCTGATGCACTCGGTCGGGACTCGCCGACCCCACTTGCGTTATCCCTCATTTGGCAGGCAACACTAATTGAAGCGACACTCAGCTGCTAAACAGTGCGGTACTACCGTATCCGATACTGTTCAGCTCACTTTCACGCACGCCCGACTCTGGCCAGACTCTTCGCACGAGCCCTCGGGGTCCTCTCTGCTCAAAAGACATCAGTTCTTCTCGCACTGCTGACTCAGAGGTGGGAGAGCGCGTCTGCGACAGAAAACGACATCACCCGGGTTGGCAGTTCAAAGAACACGACAACAGTTTCTTCAACCGTTCGACCTCGCCATTACATGTGTTGTGGTAAACTCGACACCCACTGGTACAATGTTGTACAGCTTCTCCACGCTGCGGAACCCACCACCAATCGTGCAGAGCACCGTCTGTGGCGGGTACATTCTGAATCGCAATATAACCCTGCTTCGGTTCGTCGAGTGTCTTGCTCGAAACCTCGCCATCTGGCACCGCATCGTGTTGCGTGCGCATTGTGGAGCGCTCTCTGATTATGAGGATCAATACGCGCTCTACCCATTGACTGCGCAACATCTTTCCCCAATATGTCTTTGTGCATTACATTGGCATCGGTTTTACTATTCAACATTTCCCACTTGCAGAATCGGGAACTCTTTCCGAGATTTGTGCGTTATCAAGGTCCACACACTCCAGGGTATTATTCGCAGGCGAAACACGGGTCGTCCTCGAGCCTTCCCCTCAGTGGGTGGGGCATCGAATAACGTGGTGAATACTCTACTTGTGGTCAGTTTCCCTTCTTGATACTGCAAGTCTGCAACTCGTATAAAATCAGAACGGACCTGTAAATTTATATGTACCAGCGGAGGCACTTATTTAAATCGAGATAATTTGATTTCAAAGTCGATGCTGGAATCCGCCGAAAACTGGCAGCCTTGTGTCGGAAATTTAAAAATAATCTTATAAGAGCGTGACCTTGTAAGGGCCTTGTAAGACAAGTACAAACAAATTCGTGGTCTTACAAGGCCTTGCGTTTTTGGGGTGCTCTCCCAAGGCCTTCGGAGACTTATCGTCCTACTACTTGTTTACTCAGCTATGCCCTTCTCTTCGTCTCTTGATGTCCTCGCCCATGCAAGTACGCCGCCAAATCGCATGTAACCGTGATTGATCGCGATTTTGGGCACTCGACTCAAAGCATCAGGAAAATCTGAAATTCGTCATAGACACACGGCCATTCTCCAGGTCTTTGGTGGGCTATGGTGGTCTATAAAGTCACACACCCGTCTATTTTTGTCTATGGTCAACTTTGTTGGTCTATGAATCTGCCCCTCATACTACCTTTATCTATTTTGGCTATAAATATCAAGTAGCTTCTATGACTGTCTTGAAGGGTGGTGGGTAATTTGGCGGGTACTTCAGGAAAATGTCTCGAGTATTCAACCCAGAAGTTACAGCCCGGGACAAGAGGTGTCCGATTCGCTAGCCGAGCACACCATCATCTGCACGTGCTCGCAAAAGCACCTTCCATATCGGGCTCCGTCTCCGTTTGGACGTCTCGCCGGTGTCGATTCCATTCGGATTGTATGCCCAATGTATGCTGCAGAAAAATCTGAAAATATTTACATAGATTGTATAGATGCTTAAATATGCAAGGGATTTTTTTTGGAACCTCCCGCATTGTGATAATTAATAAACAAGCTTCCTGATTTTCGACGCGCGCTCCATGCCCCGCGGGCTCAACATGGCGACCCATTGATTCTCTTTGTTAGCACCACGGCTAGGTGAGCTCGACTCGAGACGTTTACGACCTTGAATGGGAGGTGTGGCAGCTAGCACTGGTATGTCAATCACATCCCCCAGGGAATTCCAAGAGCCTCTTGCTCGGCGGAGCTGATTTGAATGGTGGAAAGGAAATCTTTGAATAGTATCTGTCTCCATTGAAGGTGCCTCTCAAGATGCTGCTGAAAATTACAGCTCAGTGAAATTGGTCGCAGTCTAGGGGACACTTGATTGGAATGTTTGTGCACGGGCATGTGGTTTCAGAGACTTTAGGAGCAGCAAGACATGTCTGCTACTCCCTATCAAGAAAAGTGGGTATCAGGGAACCAGTAGACACGTCGTAGGCCGGGCGGGACGTGTCGCAGCTCGTAGTCGCCGTGTGGGAGAACGCGAATGTTTGTGTTATCAACAACCCGATATGGAAGGTGCTTTTGCGAGCACGTGCAGATGATGGTGTGCTCGGCTAGCGAATCGGACACCTCTTGGCCCGGGATCTGGATTGGATTTGATCAGGACTGGGTCCTAGTCCGATTCAGTCACTGAGTTATCACTAACATCCAATTTTCGAGACCAGAATGTATTTCATGTATCAGACTTCCAAGGCCCAAAAATTTCCTTTTGGCCTGAGTCGTGGCCTGTACTCCGGATATTTCATTGAATCACCGGCATATTGACTCACGCGTCATGGAGTTGTATCGGGAACATCGGACCGATTCGAACGGACTTGAGCCCCAAAAATGATCCCCGACAGTTTGCCGGGTGATCATCTTTATTTACCTCCGCCATCAGGCCGCGCGTCGTTTGTTACGTGGCAGCCTCTCTTTCCTCCTGCTCTCATCTCCTCCCCTCCCCCTCCAGCACACCAGCCTCATATTCCAGCCCATCTAAAACTCAGTTCACTCGCATCAAGCTGTCAAGACATGTTTCTTTGGAGTTTTGACGTCTCAAATTTCGACGCCTCAAGTTTCAATGCCTCAAGTCTCATCCCCCCTTCCTGCTACCTCGGGAATTCCAGTCTGGAAATTCGGCCTGCAAACTACCTTCAAGTTGGCAAGCGTTCAGTCGGAATGATCAAGCTGCAAGATAATATCATCGGCATCTTCAAGTTTTCTCAAGTCCTCGGATGCACGTCATCGCAACACAAGCATGGTCTTTGCATTCTTAGGCTTCAACCTCAACTCCTTAATGGGTGGCTATGGCCGTGGTTCTTTCTCGCTGTTCTCGGTTTCTTGCTGCTCCTGCTATTCTATAACTGTATTATTCATGTACTTAAATATTATTCGATGCAATATATTATTGTTACAGCATCCTTTTTTGTATTTGGAATACTTTCAGAACTATAAGAGCTATGGCAGCTACTGTGTCTATGCAACTATGATAGATCGGGTTGTCTATGATGGTCTATCTGGTTGAAACCGCCCCTCCCACCTTTCTATAGAGAAGACCATCTGCTATGGTGTCTATGGTCTCTTTTTTGGTCTCTTTGGGTCTATTTTACAACTTCAGATTTTCCTGATGAAGGTGGACGGTCTAGCAGCCTATGCGCGCTACGGAGCCTCCCGTGATGTACATACCTGCTGAGAATAGAAATAACAACAACCTTCGAGGTTCACCGGCCCTCCGAGCTACCAAGGAACGCTGACTGGACTCCCGACAGTACAGAAGGATGACGGCGCGGCTGCAGACGCAGAGCACCTGCCGTGGCCATGACAGCGACGGAGACGAGTGGAGGAGTGTTGCGTTAACGCACGGTGCGTCTCAAACATCGAATTCAACCCTCTTTCGCTTTCTCACTCACATACCGCGCCCTTCAGTGCCGCATGTCTTCCTGTTCTACTCCTGCCCACGAGGATCCACAGAAATAGGTCACCCACCGCCCCGTGCTGCATAGTCACCATGCTGCCTGCTGCATAGTCGCCATGCTGCGTGCACCAGCCGCACATGTTCCGCGGGCACGAATCCGTGCATCGCGCTGCGTGGGCGGCTAGCGTATTCCCTACCGTGTTCACTGTGTGTCCGCACTTGCTACGAATGTGTCGCGTCAGCGAAGTCAGCGATTGGATGACGCTCAGTGCTACACTAGAGGCCGCAACCCAACAAGACGGCAGTCGCGCGCTAAATCGGAAGGGTAGCAAAGCACCCGGCGGACAAGAATCCTCACCGGGAACAGCATCCCCTTCATCTCGCACCAAATCGGGGAAGGGGTTTGAGTGCACATTGCGAAATGTGGTGGATGAGGGACGAGCACGCATGAATCGGAAGACACCCCCGAGTTGAAATCGGCAGTCTTATGTCCAGGTGCATACGGTGAATGCGGTCCGACGATTTCTCTTTCTCTATCTGTCTGAGGACAGATGACCCTCGGTACGCCCTACCGCCTTCATACCTGGTGCTACCGTTGTTTCCTTCGAGTCTTCAAATACTTAGCTGATCTGTACATGCCGTAGATTCTCCGGATTGTTGCTCACAATTCTTGCCCACTGACACAACATGCAGCTGCGATCGTTTTCGGTATGTGAATCCATTCCTACTCATGTCTACGTATACCACGCTAACGTCGTGTTCCGTATACCTGCTAAGCGCTCGAGCTCCTCCGCCCACTGCCGTGACCCTTCGCCTGCCGAGTCACATTTCCGATGTTCTTGAATCTTGCCTTGTAGTTTTAAGACTCCCAAAGAAGCTGGGAACTGAGTGCCGGGCGCAACTTGAACTTGGGACTTTGAGGCTGCGAAAGTATGTATATGCTATAACACTGGCCGTTAGCTCGTGGCTGACCGTCCGTAACCAGCAGAATTATTATCCTTGCAATGACATAACTCAGACTTGGACTCTTGAATGAGTGAAAACGTGCCGGCACGCACTCGCAATTTCAAGCGGGAAAACAGATTCGTACCGTGTGTGCCCGGCAAATCTCTTCAACAGCGAGGGTCTTGGGTTCGAGTCAGACAACAGTCGTTTTTTGTCGGCGTCCAGTGTTCTGATTGAACCCTGTTTAACAGACTCGGTTAAACACTCGGTCAATCACTGGTTGAACACTCGGTTAATCACTCTTGGTTCACCCTGCTTGAACACCTTGTTACAAGCCCTCCAACCCCGTCTCTCTGACACCATTAATGGGCAACAGGATGTTTAACAGAACAGCCATCAAACCGGATTATGCATTGAGATGGCGATTGATTAAACAAACTTCATATGGTTACTGCTGGTAGTAGGTATGATTGAAGGTTTGAAAACTACGGCCCACAAAAGATTCCCAATTGATGAATTGGAGAGACCAACGCTTGCCAAATTGTCCGATGCGCCCGGGATATGGCAAGCCAAGATCAACAATAGACATTACTCCTGCGTATTCCTGATACCGTTTTAGTTTCCACGTCTACCAACTCATGACGATTCAAGTACATGCTGTCGTTGCGCGCCCAGCTCAATATCAAAAAAGCGCCGACGCGCAACAAGCATGGTAAGAAGATTCAGATTCTCGACTTGGAGCACGCTGGGAGTGGCGACGACGATTTCGATGAGGGGCTCGGGATCATGGAGAAGGAGTCTAAGTTCGTCGAGCAGTTGCAGAGTCACCATGGGCGGTGTCAGCTCTGTGGACCATCAAAAGCGTGCAAGATTGACGTCTCCGGAAACCACCAGGTGCTGTCTAATAATATGCTGAAAGGCTGGGCCCGAGCGCTCGTTCGCATTCCTTTTCTTGGCCTTGTGTACTATGCTAATCATAGTTGCAGGCCGCTGAGACGCACGGTGTCACGATGGTTACCCCGCCGCGCGCGGGGCTCTTTTCGATGTTCTTCAAAAGCATGGCTGGACCGGCCGGAAACCCGCCCACTACACCCGGTTCCATGGCACCTGGGTACTCACCGTTCATGAACCCGTATGCGCTTATGCCCTGGGGCATGAACGGCGGGATGGGTGGGATGCCTGGCATGATGGGGGGGAACCCATTCAATTCGACCATGTCCGGACAGCTGTCCACTGCGGTTACCCCGTCTCCGTTGCCCAGAGGTAACCACCTTGCATCCACCTCTGCCCTCCTTGGAATTCCTTCGAGCGATCCACCTGAGATGGGTGCATTGAACCCCTATCCAGAGATTGCGGATTTTTTTCGCAAGGTCGACGTTCACTATCCTCGCCGGTGCCTGCTCGACTTGATTAGCAACTTCGATGACCAGAACTACTTCAACATCGAGGAGATTGCCACGCTGGGCAGTGCCGACGCGATCTCTCGGGCTGTCTCGATTACCACGGGCAACGCCGCCTTCATTTTGGGGGAGGTGCTGAGCGAGATCAAGCGCATTGATAAGGCTAAAGCACGGTCGAGAGCGTAGATGCGCGGGTATCCAACAGTCGTTACTACTTCACAGTCCTTACAGTTCCGAATCCACATACTATATCATAATCCATGCAATCTAGTACCCCGAGTGAGCGAACCAACCCTTCGACGCGTCTGCCGTGACCCCCTCAAGGACCCCATAAAGAAACAGGAAGGGGTCTGCCTCATCTCCAGAGATGTAAGCTTTGACGAATGGGAAGCACTCCTCAATCGGGTTGAGGTCCGGCGAATACGGCGGCAAAAAGACGAGTTTTACACCACTGTAGGATGACAATGAGTCAGTGAATCTTTGACATGGACACAAAGCACACGCACGCATTTGCACACATTTCTTCGACACCCTCGACGTGGTGAATGCGACAATTATCAAGAATAAGAATACTTTGCGGCGCTGGGTACGGATTCATGATGGCTAATAAACCCTCGAGCCATAGCATGAATTGGTCGCCGTTGTACCCACCCTCCTTGATGTGGCTGTAGATAATGCCATCGGTTGTAATGGCAGGGAGGAGCGAGTACCTGGGGAGTAATTTAGGAGATGAGTGCGTACAAAAGGGCCAATTGACATACCGGGTTCCTCGAACAAAGCAGCAGCGCTTGCGCGACCTCAGACCTTTCTTTGACCAACCATTGCGCCGGTAGGAGGTGAGAATGTTGACGGCGGACTCATCTGCGCAGACAAAATAGTCTGTGGGCTCATCCCCAATCTCCATAAGGAAGGCACACCGCGCAGTTTCGCACCGTTCGGCAGCATGCCTTGATAGCTGGGAGGACACGGAAATCAGTTGACTGGAACTAGCAGGCAACAGAGAGCTATGCGGACCTTCTTCGATCCGATGCCGAGACGGTGCAGTGTGCGGCATATTGTTTCAAGGGAGCAGTCTACCTCATGCTGGAGGTACAAGTGCTCCTGTATTTCATCGAGATACATGTCTGGGCTGTGGTCCAAAAGTGCGAGCATAAACTGGAAGCAAGTGTGATTAGTTGCACAGAAATCGTAGGTAGATGTGCCACACACCTTGGTATTCGCTTGCGAAAGCATTGGTGATCTCCCCAGGTGCTTTCTGTCCCTACAGACCTCCCCAATTTCCCTCCAGGTTTGCTTGATGCGTTGCACGACACGCAACGGCATATTCAAGCTGATAGCAATTTGAGTGGATGATTTGTGCAGGGTGAAGGCCTGGTAGATGACGGCCTCCTTCAGGTCCTTGAAGTACTGTTTCCGTAGCGGGACGAGCTTTTTGAGATGAGGCATGTTGCGGAGGGACGAAAGAGCGCAGAAAAGCGACGTGTTACAAGTTACCACGTGGTGTGACATACGCGTCATTTCGAAACGCGTCGCGACAACGCGTCTGGTCAAAAAAATCAAAAGTCTCGACGTAAACCTCTTCGGAGGACCAAACAGTGGGCTGTACTCCGAGGCTGTGAATATTCGCGCACAGAGCACAAGGGAACAGCCCTGGTTTGCTTGGTATGTCAAAAAGCTGGTTTCCACCAGAAATACGCGAATTACCTCGTCCCTGGGTACATTCTGCACAACCAGACGACGTGACACTCTTCATTACATAGCATAGAGCTCCGAAATAATGATAAGTACCTTCGAGGTCCCCGTTGCTGAACTGGGGGCCGCCAACGCTAAAATAGCCTGCTCCTGTAGTAAAGGCCTCAACGTCGATGAATCGATGATCTGAGGACGTAGCTAGATGCGGATTTACCCCAGGAATGGAACGCAAATTAGATATGGGCCGTAGATTCAGAATTGAGGCCATAAAGAGCAAAATACTGAAAACGATCAAAAATGACTCAAAATGGAAAAAAATGTCCGCGCCCTAAGTTCCGCAAAGAGCTGTAAATTGCATTTGTTTGCCCTGGAATGCAGAGCAGAAATCTTTCCCGCAAAGGACCTGGGACACTAGAAGGAAATCTAAAGAGACAGTTCTAACCGAAATTGCGCTGGCTTTCCAACAAACAAGGTCCCATGAAAATCCGGTTTGAAAAGGCCCCTCCCGGTTTGTCTTTGTAATTTTTGTATTCAATGTCCACATCTTTGAAAATTTCGTATCGGATGCCATTTACTCCAGGGGCTCTACCGTTACTAGACAGTTTAAGAGCATTTCGTATATCGTCTTCAGTCAGATACTTGTCCATTTCGTTGTCTTCATCTTGAGATAATCGTGCATCACATTTCTCAAGCACTTCCTCAGTGCACATCATTCGACCATAGTCATCCTCTAGGACATCAACATGTTGTGTAGCCTCATGGTAGTCCCAGGCCATTTCTGTCATTTGTTTTGGCCGAGTTTCAAAGCAGGGTACAGTTGAATCAATATCTGTTCTCTTAAATTCGTTTATGGTGTTCCTCAGGTGATACTCCTTGGTGGATCCAGTCCAATAGCCAGTTTTCAAACTTTCACCCTCAATGTCGTATCGAGCTTCTGGCTGGGCCTTCTTGCGGTCAGCTTCTTCTTTAAGATAATGGCTGGAATGGCTTCGGATGTCCCGTACGACCTCCACTCGAGAATGGCGTGGTTTGGTTTGATTTGATTTGATTTGATGGGTTGTCATACCTGGCTACAAGTAGCTAAAGCGACAGTACTCTACACTAGGCAGTCTTCCCTCTGTGCTTCAATCCAAGCTTTGCGAAACGACCCTCCAAAGGATGCGGATGGGGAGATCGACAGGTCTGAAATGAGTCCGTCGATGATGGTGAAAGCAACGAACAAATTGGTCGGAAAACGGGAGCTCACTGGTCAACAAACGGCAAGTCATTTATTGGGACAGAAGAATAACTATGTGTCGGATGAATACAGTCGTAAACTGGGAAGCGAAACGCTCAGATTGTGCCCCTAATTGCTGGTGCCGCAGTGCTCCTATGAGATCATTTTTTGTTGCAGGTGGACAGAGGGTCATCCTGGCCTTCCGACAAGTCAAGGAACCGTGCGTTTTGGCTTCGTGGTCATGGAGACCGAGGAGGATCTTTCGCAGAACTCGAAAAGTGCGAAATAACGTGAAAGCGAAACACTTCAAAACTATCCGGCACACCTCTGCCACAAGACTTGAGGATCCAAGATATCCATATCCATGTTCTACGACCTGAAAAATACCTAGTTGGCCCCTCGCAGTCCATATGTGCAGACAAAACACACAAAACATCGGACGGTACAATCGAGGGAAAATACTAGTCTCTTATAAACAGACGCTACAACAAAAATTACTCGTACCTCGTATGTTGTAACCGTAGAGATGAAAAAGGTCAAATTCAAAGTACGGACAAGGTTCATCGGTTTACACCCAATCCTCAAGCTTAATTTTCGGAAAATACTGCAAATAGATGGTCCGAGAATAGTTGAATAATAGGAGATCTGTAGGAGGCTTTTAGGCAATTCCTTTTGTGAACAAACACTTCTGAATGAGAAGACTTCTCTCCCAAAACATCGGGGTCATCGGCGACGTTTGAGTCATCAAAAAGCGTAGTGTTTCGCTTCTACGTCACGTTTCGCTTCCTAGTTTACGACTGTACAAGGAGTACTGGTGGTCGTCTCTCTTGAGAGACATTGCTCGAGACGTCTTCACGGATGAATTAAACCAAGGCTTTCTTGCATCAGATTTGGAGGAAGACGACACCAATGAATATCCTGATTCAACCAGTGCTCGACGCATGACTATCCCCCATGATGAAGATGATACAATGATCGTGCTCTCACCGGATATGCTTGGTAGGGATCCCGTTTTGGAAAACTGCGACATGAGCGGAGAGGAGAAGAAATATTCAAAACTTTCTGGTGATATGTTCTATCGACCACGCGAGCTTGCAGGTATGTGCGTCTGGGATATTCTCAGAAATTATACCAAGGAGAAGAAACCCAAGTCGAAAACCCAACGCAGTGTATACCTTAGTTTCGAACCTGGCCATCCTCAGTTTACCACTCACTGCCTAAAGAAGCTGGAATCCAGCCGTGTCATACCTGTACTACAGGGTTATCGCGTCCCTCGGAATGACCTAGAGAATGACAGAATCAAGTACGCGGTTGTTAGTCTTGCATTATTCAGGCCTTGGTCGAGTTCCAAAAGCTCACCTCTGAAATGTCCGGATGTAGGCTGGATTTGATGCGCTTGCAGAGTTTAAGGTCTCTATGTCACCGGAGCATGTTCGAGTTACGCTGAACATGCAACTTCTCTACCAAACCCGTGACGCGAAATTTGACTTTGCAGCTAAACGTGGCAAGCGGCTGGCAGAATTGATGAGGAAGGCCAAAAATTCAGGGATGAATATCGAAGAAGGAGGTGACAATGTTTACGACCCTGTATGGGAAAATGCAATGCAGGCAGCTGTTGACTTGGATGATCTTGACGGGCCACTGCTCGGAAAAAATACAAGATCTACAAGAGATGCAGATGAAATTGATAAAGAGGCGGGAAACAGCGGGTTTTACTTCGCAGAGCAAGGCACAGTTCAGACAATGTTTGAGGAAAGAACGCGACAAGGATTTGATGAGGACATATTTGATGCTAATGTTGCGAGTAAAGCGCTCCTCGCCGAAAAGAATTTACTTATCAAACGCCGTCTAAATGCTGCAGCAAAGAGTAAAGAAACCAATTTCCAGGTGACTGCACATACCCTCTATGCATGACATATCCAAAAATTAGGAAACACTATTACAAACACTACAGCTGTCCTGCTTGAAACCAGGATTTTTTGGGTGAAAATTTCATTCGGGGACCAAAACAAAAATTCACAGAGGGTGGTGACTGCGGATTTTCAGTGCGAGTAGAATGGGATATGTCTCGAAGCAATCCGATAAAATTTGAGGGCAGGACAGCTGTTCTGCCGAAAATTGGCGAAAACAGAAAAAAAATGTCCGCGCCCTAAGTTCTGCAAAGAGCTGTAAATCGGGCAAGACAGGTAGCCAGAGCCATCTCGGGTGAGAGATAGTATATATTGTCCCGGCCTTGTCGAAGACTCGCCCACAGCTCAGGACTGACGGTGTCTTCGTTGACCATCTTGGCTTTGAGGCCCTTCTTTTCAGCCTCGTTAACCTGGGTAGATTTCGTTGGAGAGCTCCCATTACGTAGACGATTCGATACTGACCTGATCCCTCTCTAGAGCCTTTAGTTCCACTTCTGAATGAGGAAAAAAGCAAAATACCCTTGTGGAGTCAGAACTGCATGCCCAAATACAGAAACATTGCACAGCATGAGTCGCCAGTGGTTAGATTTTCTGAGACCACCAGACGACAACCATTCGTGCGATATTCCCGGTAAACACTGTTTGTTCATTGGCCTGAGTCTAACCTGCGATATTCAGCTCCCGGTTTGGGTCATCATTTGTTTCTCCATTTCCGGCACGAGAGCTTGTGTTGGGTTTTCTATTTCTGACGAGCATCGTTTCTTGTTATTAGTTTCCCGGAGTCTAATCTGCGATATTTAACTCCAAGTTTGGATTATTTTGACCTATTTCTGTTTGGGATCTGGGGGCATCGAGTTCGTGGCCTGGCAAGTTGCGACCTCCTTTTGGGTCCTGGGAGCATCGAGGTCGTAGCCTGGCAAGCTGTGATCCTCTTTTTGGGCTCTGGGGACATTGAGATCATGGCCTGGCAAGCTACGACCTCCGTTTGGGTCCAGGGGGCATTGAGGTCGTAGCCCGGACCGTTATTTCCGTCGATATTGTAGTCTCTCATAGCCAGACGCTTCGACACAAGTACCAACTCGTACCTCGTTGTGTTGAAGTCTGTTAGTAAGCGCAGGGTTCTGATTGGAGCAGGATCTTGTTACGTAAGTGTCAGCCTCAGTTAAAGCGAGGCACATATGTACATGACTTGGATTAGGCCTCTCCGAGGCGGAGGCTGAACCTTTAGGAGTTTTTTTTTTTTAAAAAAAATATCAATACTTCATTGATCGTAGAAGTACAGTCATTCCACGGTCCTTGGCTTTTTTTGAGAGAGAGCTAAGAGTCCATATTTTTTGGCAGGTTTTCTTTTCATACCTTCTTCATATGATGCGAGCTCGCCTCCCACATTTTTTCAGGACTTGAGCTTGCCTCAGAATCAAGGTAGCGGACACACAAGTGTTCCCAAATAATCTGAGGAATTTCAGTTGAGAAATGGAGGACTAGTTCTCAAATTGATGGGAGCCCACAAATACCATCAAGTTCGAAAGATTTTGGAACTCGTCCCTCATTTCAAAACCAAAACTCCTCAAAATATTTAAGAGTCATCTTAGGACACATTCACACAGAACTGTGGAGGCGGAATTTCTACTTAGGCCTAAGGAAAGGAGAATTCAATGAAATCTTCCCAAATAATGGGATATCACGTGGGGCAACAGCACTTGTGTGTCCTCTACCTTAGTGAATATGGGGGCGTTGTCAACAACCGTACCTGAGAGTTGTATGGCGGTCAATCTGCACATTTATTCAAAACAGGTGTTTTTTACCATTTCCGTGTTTTTTTTGGCTGTTTTGAGTACTTTTTGGGTCTTTTGACAGCAACTCATTCTTTTAGCTTGCTGTTGTGATAAATTTTCCAGTTGAGCAATTTTTATGACTGTACTCGGAATTTATACTGAAGGTCAAAAAGAAATTTTCTTCTTTTCCAACTTTTTTCTTTCTTTCCTGAAACAAGAATGTTTTCCACATGAAAGTATATTTTTTTCAGAGAACAGGTTTTTTTTTGTGTTCAGTGCTAAACTTTTTCGTGATCGGTGTAAGAAACTAAGTTCTATTGGGTGGCTGTGCCAACCCTAATGTGATGGCTGTGCGGCCCGTTCAGCGGCTGTTTGTGCTGGACCCTCTCGTCCTTCTCCCTGTGTCAGCAGCGCTGCTGTGGGTGGCCAGATCCTGAAGGACACGATTGCTGTAGGTATAATGGTGCCTGCACCTGTGCTGAATGTCCTGTTGACTCCGGAGGGTGCACTGGTGACACTGAGTGTGATGTGTGCAGGTCCATTGGCATCCACCCACCCATGAGGCCTAGCTGGTGCAACCACAAGGCAAGTATCCATGCTGACTGTAGTGTTGCGAGTTTCCATGTCCAGAAGAATCTGCACAGGGAGACTCATTAAGGAGGGTGTATTTCGGCACTTCCACAGCCAGTGAACGAGTCGCACGGCCATCATATTATTGCAATTTTCAAATCTAATGTCTTTCGGCGAAAAAAAAAAAAAAAGTTTCGATTGAGTGCGCCAGACGTGGCGCGTTCGGTCCCCGGACCGTGCGTTCTTTTTTGGGACACACGGCCAAACAAGGCAACTTTCTGGACGCTCTTTGACGCTCCTCCGCCCCTCGCACCCTCCATGCCGAACCGCAGAATACACGACGACTCCAAGAAGATTGCTCTCCGTATGATTGATCGTGGCCGCGACTCTCGGGATGAGATAGCTGCAATCTGTGGCTTTTCGAAGCGTACGCTGGGCCGCACTCTCCGCCGGTACCGCACCACTGGAAGCGTCGCTAGGGCAGCTCCGATTGGTACAGGTAGACCACGACTTCTACATGCTAGAGACTCCCTCTACCTGCTCCGCCTCGCCAAACACCAGCCTTGCACATTCCTTGATGAATACCAAAAGTCCCTCCACAAACACCGCCATCTTCCCGCATCTATTTCCACGATTCATCGTACCTTCGAACGTGCCGGACTCAGCGTCAAAAATGTCCAGAAGATGGCGTCAGAACGTGATCCCATGCAGGAGGGAGAATTTGTGGCCCGCATCGCTGAATATCCAGCAAATTACTTGGTCCCTCTCGATGAAATGTCCAAGGATAACCGGACGTATGCGCGGTTGTGGGGCAGATCGGCTGTTGGGAGTCGCGTTGAAGTTTACAACCCATTCGTCCGCAAGCGCAGATATACGGCAATCGCTGCCATGGCACTCGACAAAGGCATCATTGCCTGCCGGGTGATTGAAGGGTCTTCGGACAGAGATACTTTTATTGACTTTCTAGAGACTGACCTTGTGAGTTCCTCTTTATCATTCATCCATATAGTTTTCACCTCTCTTTAGCTGCCTGTTATGAATCCATACCCCGGTCCCCAAAGCGTCCTTTTGCTCGACAACGTGAGAATCCATCACTCTGATGAGATTCGTGAACTTGTCGAATCTTACGGTACACTCTATTGTTTGACAGAACTCTGATTATTCTGATGAAGCATTCCAGGATGTCGGATTGAGTACCTCCCACCCTACTCACCTCATTACAATCCTATCGAACAAGTTTTCTCGGTCATCAAATCGCATCTTCGTCGCATCGGCCTTGGCGCTTTCCCCGCATCCACTGCATATTATGAGCTGTACCGTGCTTTCCAGATCATCACTCCAGAAATGACGTGGGGATTCTTTAGACATGCTGGACTTGTTTAGCGCCACTACTAGTATATAGCTTTCACATGTGTAACAATTGAACAACCGCACAAGTATGCATTCAGAAACCCGCCTTCCCTTTCTTCCATTGAGCCTCCGCATATCTAACTGAAACCCGCTGCCCTATCTCGAGGTATTTGTCCAGAATTTCATTTTCCACAAATTCGAGAACATGGGGACCGGCGAGTTTCATGGGCGTCAGCTGGTCAAGAATATCGGGCCCGAGATCAAATGCCGTACAGAATTCGGCAATCGTCAGTCGGGTGGGTTTGAGCGGTGATGCAGAGGTCGAAGGAAGAGGAGCAGGACGCGAAGGAGAACGGGGGGCTTGGGGCTGGGAGTGAGAGGCAGAGGCAGAGGCGGCACCGGTGAGAAACGGTTGGAATATGGCAGCCAGGCCGGCAAAATCATTGTTTATCGTAACGGAAGATGTTGATGCTGGTTTTGCGGATGCGGATCGTCGGCGCGCGGGAAGCATAACAATGTCGTCCACATCATCGGACTGAGCTTCGGCTGGCCAAAACATTTTTTCTTCATTCGGACCTCATCAGTCTTCCTACAGATTTATTGAATGCACTTGTGTGCGCTTGAATGCGCTTGTTTGGGTCGATAAAGTGCGATCAAGTGCTCAAGTGACAAGTGGGCAAGATAGGTTCGATTCCCCCCAAGTGCAAAAAAATAAAAATAAACTTTCTTCTACAGGCCGCTCATGCAATTCTAAGCCATTCAAGAGCATGTTATTTTCTCTTGAATGGACTTGTTCGCTTGAGAGCTTGTGCTCAAGTGAACAAGTCCATTCAAGTCGATCAAGTCCCCAATAAATATGTACAAAGACTGATGCTGGCGGCATATCTACGCTGACTCCCGGAGTTTTGGCCAACTAAGAGAATCGAGTTGTCAGCAATATGGTCTGAATCGAAGGTATAGATTACTAACAATAGCAGCGGACCACGTTTTGAGATGCAGGGGAGTAAGACGAACATGGGATGCGGAAGGGTTTCCCACAAAGCAAAACCGTGAAGTGCAAGCTTTATCAGAGCAACGGTGCGCGTCTTGTAATTGAGTGATTGTCTCGGCCATTGCTTCTTCCTCTTCGGTCAACTGAGCGGTAGTCAAGACAGGTGACGGAGATATGAATGTAGCACGCACCTTTCTCTTCTTAGACTTACGCGGATCAGCCTCCTCTTCCTCGTCCCTTCCACGTTGCGTGCCTGTTGTTGGTTGATTGGTCGGCTGTACAGGAATCAGCGCAGGATGTATTGACGCTCGAGAATAACTCACGAGCTCAGTTATATCCAACCGGACCTTCCCTTTCATGTCGTTGAGCATTGTTTTATAATGCTTCTCCGTTTCGAGCCGCATTTCTTTATCACCCCGAGGAATAGTGTACAAGACAGAAAAAGCGGTAGTTCGGAGATTTCCTCCAACAATCTTGAATTTCAGCGGAGGGCCATAGTGGAGAGCTTCAATAAGAGCATCAAGGGTAGTAGCAAAGTCGGAATTCTCGTGAACAAAAGTATTCGTGTTGATCATCTCGGCGCGTGCATTTTTGCGAGGGGGTTTTCCGCCGGCTGGCGTGGGGGGGAGGAGAGGTTGGAAGTAGATGCCGTACTTGATTCCGTTGCCGTCGTTATATGCTGACTCTAAAGATCATTCAATGTGCCTGTAAGCTTCAGCGAATCGGAAGAGAGAGGCTTCGTCGCGTACCATCCCACGCATCAAGTTCCTCAGTTGGATCATCTCTTTGCCGTCCCAGCTCATACTCCTCTAGCTCGCGTTCTAGGCTTGAATCACGTTGGTCATAGTCGTCGGCTCCTGGCTCAGCCATTGGAAGAAGATTAGAGCAAGGAAGAGCAGAGAGAGCAGGGAAGATGCGGTGTTTGGTCGTGTGTCCCAAAAAAGAACGCACGGTCCGGGGACCGAACGCGCCACGTCTGGCGCACTCAATCGAAACTTTTTTTTTTTTTTTCGCCGAAAGACATTAGATTTGAAAATTGCAATAACGTTGGCACAGCCACCCACTAGAACTTAGTTTCTTACACCGATCACGAAAAAGTTTAGCACTGAACACAAAAAAAAACCTGTTCTCTGAAAAAATATACATTCATGTGGAAAACATTCTTGTTTCAGGAAAGAAAGAAAAAAGTTGGAAAAGAAGAAAGTTTCTTTTTGAACTTCAGTACAAATTCTGAGTACGGTCATAAAAAATTGCTCAACTGGAAAATTTATCACAACAGCAAGCTAAAAGAATGAAGTGCTGTCAAAAGACCCAAAAAGTACTCAAAACAGCCAAAAAAACACGGAAATGGTAAAAAACACCCGTTTTGAATAAATGTGCAGATTGACCGCCATAGAGTTGGGCTGATTTCGACTGAGAAAATTAACAAGGATTAAATTACAAAAAAAAAAAAGTTGAGGTCAGCGGCTCATCAGTATGGCGGTCAATCTGCACATTTGATCAGAACGGGTTTATTTTACCATTTCCGTGTTTTTTTTTGGCTGTGTTAGTACTTTTTGGGTCTTTTGACAGCACCTCATTCTTTTAGCTTGCTGTTGTGATAAAATTTCCAGTTGAGCAATTTTTTATGACTTGTACTCAGAATTTGTACTGAAGTTCAAAAAGAAACTTTCTTCTTTTCCAACTTTTTTCTTTCTTTCCGGAAACAAGAATGTTTTCTACATGAATGTGTATTTTTTTCAGAGAACAGGTTTTTTTTTGTGTTCAGCTCGAAACTTTCTCGTGATCCGTGTAAAGTAAGTTCCGTTGCCCCATGTCGAGCTTGCAGATATGTGGAAAAGGCCCAAGGGCAGTTTGTTTATGACTGTGCAGGCCTGAAAGAAAACTTTAATTTTTCATGGGACAACAGGTAGGGGCTTTTCACTATCTATTTTGCAGGAGAATGTAAGGTCCATACATGGTAGATTACCCAGAACAAAAATCATAGACAAAACTCTCTGCATTGTGCAGAAATTCAGATCGGTCCGGAACTGGTAATGATCCGGACCAGTTAGCGGCTGTATGTCCAAAAATTCGGCCCGTGACAATTCAGCCCAACAATGCAGAAGTCGGTTTTCGTCCAAACCTTTTTGTAGGTTCATTGGGGGTTGACGCGTCCTTGAGCATGCCCCTTTGCAGCACGTGGTCGTGCCCCCCCGGCTGTGACAAGCCGGATCAGGAACTCTCTCACGTCAATGGATACTGGCCCGAACACAAGGCAGAAATGACTAATGACAGGAAACCGCACTGAGAGAATATCCTTGGTTCTACTGGAGGAATCAGCCTCACAAGCGAGCATTCCAGCCGGAAGAAGTTGAAAAACATACCCTTGCATTCTGATTTATTTCTACGTCTTCCCCCCTTTTATTACAATTTATTTTCCACCGTGACCAATATTGCATGACGAAGTCTTTGTTTGTACATGTAGTGAAAGCTCCCGAAATCCAAGTTCCCCTGGGTAGCCAAACCTAAAGGTTCAGCAATAATTTTTATCACCTCTGCTGATGGCTGTCCGGGACAGCCGCAGCTAAAGCGAGGCACACATGTGCACAATTTCTATTGATGGCTGTCCGGGACAGCCGCAGTTAAAGCGAGGCACATAAGTGCATAATTTTTATTGATGGCTGTCCGGGACAGCTGCAGCTAAAGCGAGGCACATATGTGCATAATTTTTATCGCCTCTGCTGATGGCTGTCTGAGGAAACGCGCCTGTCACGCGTCCTATCCGCGTTTGGTTTGTTATTGCAGCTAGATCTGCTTCTTGCCTCCTTTGTCCTTCTCTCTTCTCCTTTGGTATAGTCCTCTTGAGTAACCGTGGATGAGAGCAAAGAGATATGGGAGAAATGGGAGATTTGGGACAAAGGTAGTCTCTCATAGACAGACACTCTAACACGAAGCTCGTTCATGATCTTCCGTTCATGCCCGATGTATGACAGACCATCACTCTCTTGCTTGTCGTATTCCTCGTCGACACACTCATCCAGCAAGTCCTTTGTTCACCTTTGGGTTCCTGCTAATTTATATCAATGACATACATGATCCCCACGAGCAAGAATATCACAGCCAGGGTTCAAATTGTTGCTGTGGACTCCCGCGAGCGGGAATTTTGATCCGGCCCGAGATTCCAGCACTGCCACAGCCGATATGGAGAGTTCTATTCCAAAACCAAAGAGGTCTATTGGAAAACCAAACACAGGGCACTCTATTTCAAAACCAAACATATCTATTGGAAAACTAAACACAGGGCAATCTATTCCAAAACCAAACATAGCTATTCCAAAGCCAAACACGGGGCACTCTATTTCAAAACCAAACACATCTATTGGAAAACAAACCAAGGGGCACTCTATTCCGAAGCCAAACACAGCTATTCTAAAGCTAAACACGGGGAACTCTATTCCAGCTAACACAAAGTCTAACACGGGCACTCTATTTCAAAACCAAACACATCTATTGGAAAACCAACCACGGGGCGCTCTATTCCAAAACCAACCACATCTATCGGAAAACCAACTACGTCTAAAGCTACACACGGGGCACTCTATTCCAGTTAACCCAAAGCCAAACACGGGGCACTCTATTCCAACACCCAACACAGCTATTCCAAAGCCAGACTCGATCCTCCACCAAATCATAGAAGCTAATTGGATGCGAATATAGGTCCCCGGCGCGGTGGTCCCGGACAGCGATCAGCAGAGGCGATAAAAATTGTGCAAATATGTGCCTCGCTTTAGCTGCGGCTGTCCCGGACAGCCATCAGCAGAGGCGATAAAAATTGTGCACATATGATCCAGGTATCTTCTGGCTAGTGAACTTTAAACGGGAGTGAGCAGGGGAGATGGCTGTCTCGTTCAAAAATAATGAACTGGTTTCAACTTTGAATAATGCAACCCTGCAGATGGCCGTCCCGGACGCCCGTAGCTACATCGGGGCCAGAAAGCTCTAACTAGGAGATTATTTCAAAAATAATGACCATACCTGTCAATTGGTCATGAACCGGTCGAAATCAAACCCTTCGAGGTCTCCATCTTTCTGGGCCAAGATCTGGAATGAGGCTATAGAACCATGATGACTGCTCACGAGAGAATTATGGTGTAGCGGCGGCCCTCGATCTCCTCGTATATAATTGATACGGGTGTTCCAGGGCTGCTGTAGATTCTTAGCTCGGTTGCAAGGTTCTTGGTATAGAATACTGCCATGCCAGGCACGTAAAGTACCTGATGTATACAGTGAGTAATTCAGTGATATAATTGAACCCATACTGAAATACCTTGTCACCACGATGGCAGATTTTTTTTTACAGGCAACAGCCAAGCCGCCTGGGCAGCTGCCACTGCTTCCACCCTCCCCGTCTCCTCGTGTCCCTCTAGTGGTAAAAATGGAAATCTTTGCCTGTCGCGGCAGCGAAGGCCTCAGACATGACCCGTGCTGCGTTCAAATACACTACTTTTTTGTCTATGCTGCACTCCGAACTCGAGAATTGTCAAGCGACAAAGGAGCTTTTCGTTTTCGGGTCCCAAGAAGCAGAGGCGCGTCGCGTTCCATCGTGAGGGAATGCACCCGGAATCTGAGTCGTGGGGTCTATTCTGAGGACCTCATAGGGGGCCCAGAATGAACCTCCGAGTAACTGGTCAATATATCATGCAGAAACATTGTACTTAAGTAGACACTAATATTTCACATTCAATTGCATCGTTTGGGCACAAAAAAACGAATAAGGCGACGAGGTGACCTCTGAAATACACCTATGTTTGCTGTAATCACGGCCTGGAGCACGGTATCAACATCTCCCCTTGTGGGAGGAGATCTGCTTGAAAGAGTAATAAATTCATACTGCATAATATACAGTTGGAATAAAAATAAACGAAGCACGAGAGGACATGCGGAATTTTACTGCCATTCAGCTCATATAGTTTTCAGAGTGAAACATTGACAATTGAGCCCGCAGCGAGGGAAATGGTCGAAAAAATCGAAAATGTCTCAAAAAGGAAAAAAAAAAAACGCCGCGCCCTATGTTCCGCAAAGGGCTGTAAAAAACATTGTGCCGTAAACATTTTTAAAATGTTTGAACCAAATGGCGGTGTACCGGGCGAGCTTGCGGAGAAAAATCCACAGACGGTTAAGGAAAGCGACGGAGCACAAGGGAACAGAGCCAGAAAAGGTGACACAGCACAGGGGCATCTGCAGGCAGCGACGCAGTGCTGGGAGAAAGCAGCAGAGGAAAGCCGCAGAGAGTACTTATCTTGAGTCTTGACAGGAAGATGGCATCTTGAGGGGGACCATGGGGACTTGACAGGCTGACCAGCGGCAGAGGAGGAAGGCGCCACAGTAGGGGGGAGAATGAGAGGGACGGCGGACGAGGATGGTGGGGGAAGGAGGGAAAGAGCGACGAACCATGATTGATGATAGGTAGGTAGGTAGGTAGCATTACACGGCACGGTCCGAATCACGAACGCCGGTTTCCAGGGATTATCCCGGTGTACAAAGCAAGTAAAAATACACCATCGCCCCTGGACCACTCCCTGCCAATCCGAGCCCCAGTGAGCAGATCCCACAGGTTCCCCCGTGCCCCGCCTTAGAACCCAGACAACAGAAAGCAGCAAAAACAGTGACCTAGAATTAATCAGCTTCGACTCAGACATATTAAGCGTCGAATTCGGAGCGGCGTAATCCCGGTTTCGGTGAAGAGTGCTATGACCATGGAATGAGAGTGAACATTCAAAACTTGCCGGACAAAATCAACCTGGATCGCACACAGTTCTTTGACGTGAACATCTTCACAGTCAGGCGAAACCTCGCATCCATGGATGAGGCTACAGTCCACTCTGGCCATGTACAGGTCCTTGGACTGTTTCGGGGTCAACCGGCTGGTTGAATCTTCGATTCCCATAATCCTATGGGCGCAGTACCTGCGTGCTGTACTTGCTTTTGCCTTATAGTGCTCTTCGAACATATTTTGAGTGTTTGAGTTGACCCAGAATATTTAACTTCAGAACACCTGTCGGACATTTGTTCAACCTGTACATTACATTGGGTCAAGAGTTAACTTCCTCAAGGACTTGATGCACATTTTTTCACAACCAGAAACATAGTGGGCACTCGTAAAGCATGGCCTTCAGTAGCGCAATGCTCATGAGTTCCGCCATTTTGCTCTGCATTTCAAATGTGTAGAAGACCAGAAATTCTCAACTGCCGGTGAAGCCTGGCATTTCAGTTGAGCCTGGTCTGGACTTCCCACCTCAGCAATGCAAAAAGCATGGTTTCGGACTGGCTGTTGACAGTTGTGCAGGATAAGTTCCGCAGCTTTTCAAGGCAACTTGATGAGTTGACGCGGTGGAGGCCAGGGCCTCCAGATAAGCTTGTGTCTTCACCATGTGTCTTTCATGCGGTAGGTTCGTCCTTTGGGGAGGCACATCACCCGTGGATCAGGCAGATCTGTCCGATGGGTTGACTTCATGCTGCGACCAATCTTTTGTGGCTATCAACGTGTCTCTAGCTCAGATTCGATCCCTATTAGCTGCAAGTTCAATTGAGTCGTTGAGACTTGCGCATACAAGCAAAAGGGGATGATTTGAGCAAAGGGAGATAATGTGACCGACCAGAAGCAGCAGGAAGTATCAAATCTGAAGCGGCATAATCCAGATTTCGGTGCAGAGTATCGCGGGGACGGAACGAGAATGAATATTCGGAACTTGCCGGAGAAAGTCAACCTGAAGCGCGAACATTTCTTGTACGTGAACATGTTCACTGCTGGGAGAAACCTGGCATCCACATCTGAGTTGACAGCCCACGCAGGCCATACGAAGGTCCTTGAACTGTGTCCAGGTCACCGGCCGGTCGAATATGAAATCTCGTGATCAGATCCATGCAATACCCATGCTGTACTTGCTTTAGCCTTATCATAATAATTTTGACGGACGTGTGAAGGGTGAAAATGAAACTCGAAGGGCATGAGCAATTGTGGAGTCCATCTCACCGAATCTGCGGATAATTTGCGAAATACCCAGATCTGCAACATGCTCCGTGTACGACAGATGAACATGATTGTGGGTCCACAGTGTGAAGGGAAATTAAGATAATTCCCAACAGGCAAGTGAAGTTGTGTGGTCGCAGTCACGCTCACTTTTGCTCACATTACGCTTCAAGTTTGAAATTGTCAATCCCGGTAATTCGGGTCTCCCGGTCCGTGAGCTGAACAGTTACACGTGACTCCGCTGACTCAGCCCGTCGAGAGGAAGAGGCCGAGGAGGGGCGGGAGCGGCGGACAAGGGCAAAAGTCGCAGAAAGAACATATCCTAGAGCTTGAAGAGACTCCAGCTGGTTGCCTGAAGATCCTAAGCAGGGAGATGCACAAAAATAACGGAGACGATCGGTGGATTGGCGCCATCTAAATTGGATGACGCTGGACTGCGCCCCTGTTACGTTCAAAGCACCCATTTGCGACAGGAAGGCAAACAGTATCTGGGCCAGAGAGGGGCCAGAGAACATGTATATATGATCTACGCAAAGTGCCCCATTGCAGGGGAGAGAGAACTACGAAATCGACGATCATCGACGTTGGCCGAATCGCGCAAAACGCTCGTACTACTGGCATAGGACTCTTTGGTGGTCATTCAAACACCTGTTAAGACACTATGGCCAGCTAGCAGGAGGGTGTACGGCGAAGGAACGACGTGTATCGAAGATTTCGAGTTTTGATGGTGTTGGAAAATGGCGTGATTGACGACATCGGAACACCGTTCCGTGGCAACCAGCTTTGCAATTGATCCGGCCCGAAGCTCCCAGCACTGCCACCCTCGCTTTCTGAGCTCTGGTTTGACGAGCAAAGCAGCTACGATCATTTGGAAAAAGCAGGGCTGCTCAGATTATTGCTGGGCATCATCTGGCAATTCCCGGCGGAAAATGAGCTCTCCATATCAAGTCATGTTTTCGTAGGAGCGTGTATCGTCGATAGAAACAAACAATCTCGGCTGTATTCGGCAGCGATAAGGAAACACTTGACAAATTTAAGCTTTTACCATCAAATTAACTGAACACGCGCACAGAAAATCTAACCCCCGGCGAAGCACGTTGCGGAATATTTTCTGAACTTGATGGCTGTGCACTTCTTTTATTTCTTCCCGAGGCAGAAGTGGGGATTATTCTATTTAACAACCCCCCTTGTTCACAACAACCGGGTTGTTGGGGGATTGTTCGAAAACATGTTCTATTTAAAAACATCTGATTTGTAAGTCAAGATCTGATGGCAGGCGTGGCGGGATGGGGCGGGATGGGTTCGGGAAGTTGAATACTGTTTTAAGAATCCTATGAAAATTATTGCAGACAAAAGGGCATATGAGCTCTCTATTTGAATTTTTCTGGCCCGTAAACTCTCTTTGATTGGTAAAAAAATAGACTAGCTCCAGTTACTGATCATTATCATTTGGGCCATGAACTGCATCAGAGTTAGGCCAATTGGAGCCTGATACCAAATTTACTTCCAATGTAGTCATACCGGTGACCTGGTCAGGATACAAAACATGGGGGCTCCTACATAGGCCAGTATTGACTGAAGTCCTGGTTGGTTCGTGAGTTGACCCATTGGTGGTGTTCTGTCAGGAAATTGAGCACTCAAAAAATACAGAAAGTATGTTGACTTGGGGGCTTCGATTTTGACTCTAGTGCTGGGTTATAGTACTGAATGTCTCGGCAAAATAAATAAAAATAAAAAGAGAGACATGCGAGAATCGAACCCACGCCCGATCACTTTCGAAAAGCCGGGCCGATACCACAGCCACTATTCTATCACAAAAAATCTAATGGTCGTTACAGAAAAGCCTTCAATACAGCCACTATTTTCATTACCCAGGAAAGTGGGGACTGACTATTTGACGCTCTCTCAAAACTTCGGTCTGCAATTTAAGAAAAGAACGATCACTTATTACAAAAGCACTAGGCCTCCATACCGAAAACTTGAAACCTTGGAATGTGGGACCCGAATTTACATAACCTAATCCTCGCCCCGCCCAACGGTGAGGACGCGATACAGCGCGTTTGCCTCCAAGAATTGTGCATGGCGTAAACTGAAGTGCACCATCGCGGCGCTGTCGGCATCGCTTGCGGGGTCGACCAGCCCGTGCTTGATCAGGGAAGTGTAGAAGTAGCAGAGCTGGGGTGGTTAGAGTCAGATCACGAAGATGTAAGACAAAAACAGAGTGTACATGCTGCACACCCTTCGCAAACCGGTCGTCGCTCACGAGCCCCTCGCGTTCCTCGCGCTCCGCCGCGTCGAGCCAGTTGATGCTCTCATTCACGAACCGCCCCAGCACGTCCGTGCGCACGAGGTCCGCGACCGTACTGCCCCCCGCGATGCGCGTCGCGTCGCGCAGCAGTCGCCCGCGGAAGTCGAACGTTGGCAGCGCCGGCGGCAGAAACGCGAGCATGTCGAGATACGGTGCGGGCGCCGCGGGGCCCGCGAGCAGCGCGGTGAACAGCGGGTGCGCGAGCGCGGGGTTGTGCGAAACGAGCGGGTCGAAGCCCGATTGCGTGATCAGCGACGAGGCAGCGAGCGCGGGGAGCAGGGGCGTCAGTTCCTGTGGAGGTGAGTGTGTAGGCGGGCGGATGGGGTACGGGCGGTGCTACTTACGCGTTGTTCGGAGAGGGAGAGGACGCGCGTGCGGGCGACGACGAGGAGGCGCATGGCGTGCTCGATTGCTTCGTTTCGCTCGTCTTCTTCTTGGGTGATGATACGGCCGGGGTCGTGTGCGTCGGAGGAAGCCAGCGCCCTCCGTTGAGCTTCGTGCTGGGAGGAATATGAATACGTAACGTCGTCTCTGCGCTTGCCGATAAGGAACTGAATCTGCGCCCAGAAAAAAAAAAGCAGACGCACAAGTCGGATACAGTATGATACAATGTATCGTCGAGAATTAATTCAGCAGCTCTAAAGTTGGGTGGCAGCAGCGAGTGTGCCAATGCACTCGGAGAATAGGGGCCGATCTATTGATATTTTATTTTATTCCATGGTGAAATTATTGTGAGATCCGAATGGCATGGACAGACACGCACATCGTAGCCATCGCCCTTGAGAATTTTCCACAAAACCCAGACCAGCGGCTCGTTAGGCGACACGCCGCCATTGCTAGCGACCGCCAGGGCCTTCTCCCGCTCCTTCACAAACGTCACGAAAAGCACAGATTTGAAGGGATTGATCGAAATCGGATGCGGGGCATACAACGAGAAGAGGATGAATGAAACTAGAATCCGTTCGGTTAGCTGGATGTGATCCGATTAAACATCGTTGGTCAAGGAACACGCGGCGGGGGTACACGTACCTCGCACGGCGTCGGGGAGTCCAGAACTGGCAACAACGCGTCAAGGGCCAGCTGAAAGGTTGAAGTGGACTGTGCCAGCCGCAAAAAAGCTGGGGTGACGGCGGAGCATGGGGACGAGCCTGCGCAGGTGAGTAGATGGGAGACGGATACCCGAGCGTCGTCGAGCGAGGTGAAGTGGGGTTTAGGCGTAGGCATGGAGCCAAGTGGCGAGAGGACACTGTGCATGTCGGATTCCTCCCTAGCTCTTGGAAGAGGACAAGAGAGCTGCGAAAGCACAAGCGCTTGTTTACTAATATTCCACCCACGTGGCGATGACATCTTCCCTTGCCGTCCTCGGCATCACGGAACCACTGATGGAACATTTTCTTTTTTTTTTTTTTGGAGCGTTTAGAATAACGAAACGAAGTCTGCAGAAGCTGTTGGGGATTTACCCTGTGTGTAGGGTAGGGGGTGCGAGCTCAACGCGGAGTTATCCGGAGTTGGCCTCGGATCATGGGATTCACGTGGTGCTACATAGTGTGACTGTCATGAATGCCATCAAATTGCTTGCCACGTGCTCAATTTTGCATGGACGGCCTTCTATTTCACGCCGTGGATGCATCTGGCTTGGAATGGCCCAGGAAACCTTAAGTGAGTCAAGTGCTGCCATTTCCCTCCAAATGCCAGCCCAAAAATAACAAAATGGCTGTTAATGGTGGACACAAATGCCATCAAAATGATTGCCACACGCTCAATTTCGCATTGAATATTGCGCCATGGATGCATCTGGCTTGGATTGGCCCAGGAAACCTTACAGCTGTTTGCAGAACTTAGGGTGTGGCGTGTTTTTTTTTTTTTTTTTGCAAGTTTTCACGAGAACAGCGATTGTGGGATCATTTCTCCACCGTTTTCCCTGGAAATAGGCTCATTCGATTTGCACGGAAAGGGCGGAGGGCCTCACCTCCTAGGATTTTTTATGGGCACCGAAAATCTCTATTTTGGGATAGATTCCTGTGTTTATCAGTGGTTGAGTGGAGAACATGTCCCATGGGACCTATTTTGCTCCGATTGACCTAGATTTTTATTATGGTGGACTTGGACATATTCTGGAGGGCCTGAAATACCGGGATAGCGAATGTGAATGCTGGTTCGAATCCACCATACACTTTGAGATCAGCAATATGAAAGGAATTTATCTGTGAACTGTATATTTGAAGTATTGATCACATTCAAAATACCGGTATTTCAGGCCCTCTGGAATATGTTCAAGTCCACCATAATAAAAATCTAGGTCAATCGGAGCAAAATAGGTCCCATGGGACATGTTCTCCACTCAACCACTGATAGACACAGGAATCTATCCCAAAAAGGAGATTTTCGGTGCCCATAAAAATCCTAGGGGGTGAGGCCCTCCGCCCTTTCCGTGCGAATCGAATGATCCTATTTCCAGGGCAAACGGTTGAAAATTGATCCCACAATCGCTGTTCTCGTGAAAGTTTACAAAAAAAAAAACACGGCGCGCCCTAAGTTCTGCAAAGGGCTGTAAGTCAGTCGAGTGCTGCCATTTCCCTCCAAATCCCAGCCCAAAAATAACAAAATGGCTGTTAATGGTGGACACAAATGCCATCAAAATGATTGCCACATGTTCAATGTTTGCAGGCATCTAAGCATTGAATTGAACCCAGGACACATAAAAATGGCCATGTATACATTGTCTGGGTGATCAGCAGCGAATTTTTGCATCCAGTGGCTGTTCAGTGGCTGTCCAGACCCCCCCATTTTCGAGTGTTTTGGATGGTTTGACCAGGGAAGGGAGGCGAAACCCACACCAAAAATATGTGACATGTGACGTCACGTATGTTACAGTCTGCTTCAACTGTGCGCTGGGGGGGAACAGTGTTCCCCCCAGACCCCCCTCCTTTTGCCTGATGGCCTGTGTGTGAATGGGGGGGGTCTATACATTTTCTGGGCTTTTACTACTAGGTTTGGGTGAAGTTGCGGGCGCCGGCCCGGACGACTGGGGTGTCACCCCAGACCCTGACCGCTTGCGCGGAGCCTTTCGTGGCGCCTTTGCCTGCGGCGCCCCTAATTCTCTTTTTTTTTCGCGGAAAAAAAGGGACGCCCACTGGCAGCGGGGCTCGAACGTGTGACCGTAGCCAAAATGAACCAGTTACCAGACACGGTGTTACCACGTGGCAAGCTCAACAGGTCAGCCTAGGTAGCGGTGGTCGTGTCACGCGTCACATATTTATGGTGTGAGTCCTAATTCCCCAGGGAAGAGGCAGCAGTTGCCTGATTTAAAGTTTGCAGGCATCTAAGCATTGACATCAGGAAAACCCGGATTTGATAATTGGCAACCAATTGGACCCAATTGGACCCAATCAGATATTCGGTGATAATCGGTGACATTTGAAACTAATTCTCGAGGAATCTAGTTTTTATTCCTGGAAATGGCCCCAGGGACTATGTAAAGAACACAGAACAACTTGTCTCAGGTAGGGCCTCTCAGAACTATGCTAGACACCAGCTGCTGCCTGCTGCTGCTAAGGACAAGTCCCCGATCAAGACCGGCCCTGAACTGACAGCCCATCAAACTGTCCACGTCACCGCGACACGTGAGCGCGAAAAGTGGTTCGTTTTGATGGGCCATAAACAAAGGCAAATGCTTCTCTTCCTTTTCCCCCCATCTTCCCTCTCTTCCCACCGCTGTTCTTGCCCATCTCACCCACGGACCATTGGCCACACAACTCAATACTGAGTCACCGACCTCATGGATCATCTACGGTGTGTTTTCTACACTGTTTCGTGACTGAGACTGTCCGACACAGTTGACAGGCCACCTATGGTGTTACCACGTTACACCATGTTTCGCCCGCGCTGTCCGCATCCCACCCGCTAACCTCTAGATCCTCATCGGTGCCCCCCCCGACCCCGACACGAGTCATGCTCCCGGAGTGGGCCGACAATGATGAGGATGCTGATCAAGGTACGCCCGCCGCTCTACAATTTCACAGCTTTGCTCTCAAGGCTGCTACACGGTGCGATGCTGGCGATAGGTGTGGTGCGAGTGGTGATGGACTCGGGTCAATGCCATATGCATGTCGTGCTGTGCATAATTTATTTTCTGTTTGTGCGTCTTTTTTCCCTGGTTCTTTGCTCCGCTAATGAACCTTCAGTTTATTCTTGATCCCTCCAGAATTCTATCATGGTATGTCCGTTTCCTCCTGTTAGTGTAGATGATTGATTGACGTGACGCGTAGTTTGGTATCTAGGTAGCTACTAAGTTGGTAGCCGTAGTTGTTGAGTTTATAGGTGTAACGGTGTGTGTACAGGAATTCAATCCAGTATATCTGTGCTGACATCTTCGTGTAGTTTTGCTATGCCCTCGGAGCAGAGCCTTTCTCCGAAGGGGCCGATGATGACGAGAATGGCAACTAAGGTACGCCGGATTCTGCGCTCCGATTTCGAATTAAATGATTTGTGCGCGTAACCACCGGTACGCACTATATCTGCGCTCACATGTTTGTGGTAGTTTTGTTTATGTCGCTAGCCGCTGCCCTTTTGTTGCATGCCATGCCTCATAATGAAGGTGAATATGTTAAATACAGTATATCCAGTAGCATGATGTACAAGTTGCTAGTCTTCCTGAATACAATGAATCTTCATTCAAATGTGCAATGAGAGCCTGATAACCCCTCACAACCCTCATAAAGCTTCACATTCACTGATACTTGTCACCAAATTGGCACCAATTGGCACCAATTTACGGGGACATAACTAATTGGATAATCGGAGATAATTATTGACATTTGACAAATTGGCGCCAATTGGCGCCAATTGGGAGTTTTGGGTTACGAGTGCTTATGTAATAAGTGATCGTTCTTTTATAAAACAAGATGAGCTTTTTGAGTGCACCTCGAATGGTCAGTAACATCTATCCGAACAACACTTAATAGTGGCTGTGTTGAAATGAATTTAGTGGCTGAGCATAAGATTCATTAGGATTTTTCTAATGGTTTTAGGGTCTCTGTTTGAATGCCGGTCCGCCGTTTCCATAAGGCACCAAGTTCGAGCCTGGGTGTCAGTATTATTTCTCACTTTACAGTCGATCTGCCGGCTATCTCCGGTGATGTGCAGCACAGCAACCTCGTTTCATCTTGACAGGTAATTTGAAATCCTTTCGCCTCTCTCCTCTTACCCCCACCATGAAACCTTCGTACTTGCGGATAACTGCATTTCTTGCACTGTGGCTCTTCTGGTTAACCCAGAATCCAAATGCACAACATCGAGATCTCGTATCCTCGGGGTCTCCTGTTGATGCACAGGGGTGTTGTCCTGCAGGACGTTGTTCTGCCACTGCCTTCGGGCAAGTTCCATGTACTGCACAACATGCAGGCTCCCTATCTGGAAGCTCTCCTGTTGATGCATTGGGGTGCTCCCCAACAGAACACTGTTCTGAGTTTGCCTTCGGGCCGAGAAATTCCGAGAATGGCTTTGGGCCGAATAAATCCGAAATGTGCCTCGAGTCGAGTATCAACTCCGACATTGATTTATGTGTGGTTAAAGACCATGAATGGTCTACATGGGACTGTATCCACTTGGTTTGGCTGAACCTTGTTCATCTCCTAGTTGGTGTCTTCTGTGCAGACAATGATTATCTCCCATGGAGACGAATCAAGAGACTGAGTCAAAAGTTCCGCAGGTTCATTACCAGACGTCATGATTGGAAGATCCTATATGTTTCTCAGCACAAGTCCACATGGGCCTTTCATCTGTGCAGTGAGTTTGTCAATTATATTTCAGGGTTGAGATACCTACTTGTTTTTCTGGTTTGTTTTGTACTTCTTGTTAGCGCAAGTATTACAACTGGACGACCAGACTATTCAAAACTGTCCGCATCTTACCATTGCAAAGGTGGCCGATCTGTAAAAAAGTTCTCTATGTCTTATGTCAGTCCGTATTTCACTGGGCCTGGCAAGTTATATTCAGAAAAAGACAGGTTGAGCTTTGACTCTGTGTGTTTGGAATCCGAAATCCCTTCGGAAGTGGCGGAAAACACCTTTTACGAGTGCTTATGTAATAAGTAATCGTCCATTTGGGAAATCGATATGAGGATTTTTCGACCTCTGAACAAGTCAGTCCCCCAGGATCGTTATGATAATATAGTGGCTGTGTTGAAGTCTTTTTTACGAGTTTCATTAGATTTTTTGTGATAAAATAGTGGCTGTAACCGGCTATATTACCGGCCCGCTTTCTGAACTGCATCCTGGCGTGTGTTCGATCCTGGGTGCATGCAAATTTTTTTCGTGGAATGTGCCTAAAAGCAATGGTTACTGAAGCCCAGATAAAACCAGTGCATCAACCATACTTGATGTGCCCACAGGCATAGCTCAGCCATCTGCCAGCACGAACCAACTAGGGTCAATTTTCTCGATGGGACACTGTGGCTAGAGAATACCACGAATACCAGATATCGCGAATATTCGCGAGTATACATTCGCGAATAACAAATACTTATATTCGTGAATGGCTGTGGCTGTGCTATTCGTGCGAATGCGAATATCAGTTTTCAGGAAAGTTGATATTCGCGAATATTCGCAGCTGTAATACACAGCCAAAGTTTCCAAGCATGGTAAATTTGGGTCTGTTTAACACATCTCCTCTCTGGAACCAGAACATACTTCATTTACACCAACTAGATCTCTAATTCATGTACAAACCAGCCACTTTAGAGACATCTTTACTTTGACAACTGCTTGACAGGTTGAACACGGCAAGTGTGATGGTCAATCAAATGGTTGAACATGCAAGACAAGGGCTTGTATGAGTCTTTGACAATGTTTAAACTCACAAGATAGCATAAAAGTGCTCTCAGCAACTCATTGGCAGCTGCTAAACCCCGGAATTCTCAATGTATTTGCTGAGTATTCATATTCACGAATATTTGTGAATATTGCTGACTAAGCGACGAATATTTGCCATCAATATTCGTACGAATGCGAATATCAGTTTTGAGGTTTTAGTGAATATTCATATTCGCAAATATATATTCGTGGTATTCTCTAACTGTGGCTGTCCGCATCTAGCGCACAGCTATACAAAGAGATCCCAACTCAACATGTACAAATAGGGTCATTCACAGTAGCCCCTTTTCCACTCATTTTTCTCTCCCTGGCCCAGGTTTGTTTTTCCCTTTCCAACTTTGCATGTAAAAATGTTTGAAAAGGGAGAAGAAACCTAGCATAAGTTCAAAAGTGACGGAAATTGGGAAATGCTAGGTGTTATGTTGATCTAATTACTATTCTCTGAGCTCGAGACACAAAAAAGGGAGTGAAAAAGGAAGTGAAAAAGGGCCGAAAAAGGGAACCGTGAATAATCTTAATAATGTGGTCGGCTCCCATTTACTGAGGATGCGAAGACGAATACAAGACAAGCCCACATGTTTGATGATTTTAGTAGATGGATTGTATTGTTAAATATTGGTTTTTATCATTTAACAGTTGACAGCATTGAGTTCTGCTCATATACAATTGAATTTTATGGTGAGAAAACTGTTCTGGGTCGAAGGGAAACTATTGAAAGGTATCAGAAAAGATGCTGGAATTTTCAGTCACTGTGTTCAGCCAGGCTATAGACATCTAGCTTAGCTACCACAGGCTAGACACCTTGCTGTCTATCGCCCGGCTGAACACAGTGCTTGTCCTTTCGCGTGTGTTCGAATTTCCCTCCATACTATTTTTGAGTTCCAATCACACTTGCCCTGAGGAGTGACCGAAGGACGCCGATGATGCAATCCACCATCTTTTTTTTTTGCACCCACACCCACCACAAGCAGTGGCCAAATATTAGACAGGATGCGCAAAGCCACATGCGGCTTTTTTGGTGTGCAAGCTGACTGCAGGCGGCTTTTTTTGCAGGGGGCTCTCTTGGTCAGAGGGTGTCATTCAACACTCCTAGAGGTGCCCGAGAGCCAAAGAAGTATATTACCGTGTGCAGCTTTGAAACCCGCATGCGGCTTTTGCGCATCCTCTCTATTGGAAAGGCAGCAACCTGACCCAAGCCCAGGCTTTTTGAGCCTGACTTGGTCCTGACCCTATGTTTTAGCGTCAGAATTTTTGAAAGCTCAACCAGCTTGGGCCCTCTTGCATGCTTTTCCACTCTGGAATTCTGATCCAAAATCACTAGATCCCAAACAATTTTGATAGAGTACAGGTCTGCTGTACAATGTTGAAAAGTCTTGTCTCAAGGGTGAAGTAGCTCTGCTACTCGTGTGCGGGGAGTCATGAGCTTCATTGGCTGTAATACCCGCCTTGGTATAGTTTGGAAACAATAGGACCAAGCCCAGGATATCCTGCGACACAGACCCGCTCTGACCTGCCCGACAACACTAACAGCGGGATACATTCAGATTATGGATACAGTGTTGTGTTGACTGTAACAACTCCGAACAGACAAATCTCGCTTCCGTGGCTCTGTGGTTGCCCAAACAAACTTCAAGGTAAAAGGGGACAGTGTTTGCTCTGAGGGCCTTGAATCGGGTTGGCCGTCTCCTTAAGGCTTTAATAAGGTTAAGGCCTTAATCCTAAGGGCCTTTGAGGCCTTCGATAGAAAAAATGCCACGGTATTTGGCACAGCCGAAATGTCAGAATTAGCCTCATCTCATCAGGGGGTACCTCCTCAGTCTCATCTGCCAACAAACCCATCGGAATCTCCTCCTCTACGTCCATCACCCATGCCGACAGTTTCCAAGTACAGGGCTTCTCTGCCCCTCCAGATAGGCCTGTTTTTTCCCTGGTGGAATGACATTGCTGCAGCAAGATGGTAGTCGACATCAGCCAATGGCAAAAAAAGGAAAGTTACAAATAGTACAATAATTTGAGGCCTTATTATGGTTGTGACGCTGGGCCGAAAAATTCTAAGGCCTTAATTAAGACCTTAAGGGTTAAGGGTTTAGGCCTTCGGGCGAACACTGAAAGGGCAACTCTTCTAAAGTCATTCAACATATTTGACTGGGTATTGGGCCACCTTAGCATTTTTGACCTCGATCCCAGTATAAAGTGAAGCAGATACAGTCAACTGTCTCAAAATTGATACTGCTTGTTTCCCTGCCATGATCTCCAGAATGCTATGCATTATAGGGTTTATGAAATATCAAATTGGCCACTTGTTCGAATTCCTAGGGCTGCCCACGGTCCCGTCAATGGGTATGGCCGTCAATCCTTGATGCTGTGACGGGTACAGTCAAAAAGGCCGCCGTCATTTTGATTTTTTGGGCCACGAGACAGGACGGGACGGCAAAGAGACGGCCGTCAACCGTTAAATAACGGGATGGCCTCCGTATGCGACAAATCACAAGTTGTTTCGGGAATCTTGGGTGATATGAGTGTTCGATATGCCTAGGGATCTTCTGGCATGCCTTGAATCAGACCTTGTCTGATAATTCACGCAAAAGCAGAAGCTTTGGTAGGACGCACCATGTCACGTGGTCGTTGGTTCCAACACATGAAATTCCATCAACCACCCTAGAGGAAGTTATGGGTCTCAATGACAGTCTTTAATTCTGGGTGAGCATTTTAGGAACAAATTTCCCGTTGTTTCGTATCAATTCAGCTGAATGAACCACGAAACCCGTCAACGGCCGTCAACCACAGTACTTTACGGCAATTTGCCGTCCCGTACCCATCCCGTATATTCCGCCGAAAAAAGTCACGACGGGACGGGACGGGCTGCCGTTGACAGCCCCCGTCACACCCGTAAAGACGGGGACGCTACTTGTTCCATCCAAAATCCTATACATTGCTAGACTTTTTTTGGCAGGTATGCATTGCTGTATCACGCATTGTGAGATAGTCGACTGTATAGGTATTACTATATGGTCTTGGGAATTTAGGTATGCATCCCGTGAGTGTCCACTGAACCTGTAAGTCAGAGGTGTATATGGACCATAACTGTTGGCCTTTCACGGCACGTAGGACACATGAGATTACAGTCTAGACTGAACTGGCCAGTGCTATAAATCACAGAGTTCAATGACACCTCAAATAACATAATTCCTAAATGGCTCAATGGGGAGAACTATTTGACATACAGCGGCCCCATAGGTCGAGTTCTGTCCACTACCTACTTGGGCTCAGTAGGTAGTCACTGATAATACTGGTGATTCAAGTACAGTGTTCATATATTTTCAAGAGATATTCTTCTTGAACACAAAATAATATCCTTCCTTATAACTTACATCTTTCTCAGATTCACAACAGACTGCCTTGGACCTTAGCTGAAATTTAAGTTCCTCTTCCTCTTAAATATAAAAGCATACAAGAAACGAAGCATAAGCGCGAGTTTTTGCCGGGCACCGCCACGGCCCCCCACCCAAGTAAGTTTACCGCAAAAATACCTCTAAGAGTGATTGCACCTGACTTAACAAAGTCGGCATTGAAGAAATTGAGTGATCTTCACCAAGTTCAGAGGCGCAGTAGTGTGATGGTGGATGTCCCGGTATTGTTTTCATCTTTAACCTTGAACAAGATAAGTCATCTGTTCAAAGGGTGGCGGCTAACAAGCGCACAGCTGCTAGCAAGTTGAAGGCACGTGCCAAGAAAATTGAGAAAATCAAGCATACATTGAAATCTAGTGTGGCCTTGAGGGATAAAAGGAAAGCCATCAGGGTGCGGAATGCCAAAAAACGCGAAAATAAACCACATAAAATAAATTTGTTCCCACCGCAGCCTGCATCACAATCAATTCGACACAAGGCAATAACTGGACCAATCCATGTATTATTTGCTAAACTTTTCAATGGTACAAAATCTTGGAGAAGTCTAGCCTCACACTCTGCACAGACCTTATCGCAACCTTCTGCAAGTATTGGACCGGATAATTCCTCAATAGGGTCCTCTAAAGTTTGTCTCTCTTTTCAGGTGACACCTGACTGTTTCAAAAGATTCCAGTTGACTCGGAGTTCAGATTTCAGAGTGAGTTCAAAGTTTGGAGTCAATTCACCGCATACGGCACATCCAGATTCCTCTATTCTATCAGGCAACATATCTTCACACATTGCCATGGCAGCTCCGAGATTTATCTTTCGCGGAAAAAATGTTGATATCTAGAGTTAGACACAACCGGTGCGTGATCAGGGTAGCATCTGGAAGAGGGAAGCTGAGTGCCAATGCAATAATGTTTGCTTCGCCTATAGTAAAAGTTCTGAATGTGTTGCCTCCGAGCAGGGATGAATTCAGTGAGGTGCTTGCCTTCATTTTTGTTGGTTCAGCTAGGCCAACCGACGAAATTTATGTAAGGACACCAATGCTTGTCAGGCGGGACAGAGTGAGAGATGCCTTGGAATGGTTGAAGATCAATCATCAGGATTATGAAGATCTCCAGATATCCCCCGAAAATATAGCAGACCTACCTGAAGCCACTCCATGTGTTTAAAACTAGTTGCTTGTTCAATGCGAGTGGTCCAAATTTCAATTTGTCTGTCAGAAGGCAATCACGCCTCAGGGCTCTATTTACGGTGTTCAGCCCTTGGTTGTGAATTTCCTTGGTGGTAAAGGTCCTCTCTGGATTTTAAATTACCCGAATTCGGCGTAGATTCCATATGAGATGCCATGCAATGGATACAAGGATGGCAAACAGCCGGCCTTTTTCTGGGAGGACCATTCCTTTGGTTGATTTAAATTGGACTAAATTGCACTCCAAGATTAACCCCCAATTTAATGTAGGCCAGGTTTTGTACTTGCTTGACCAGAGTGTTTTTGTGAGTTCCCAAATCAATTGTTGGTCAGGCGAGCTACATTCCACGGCAATGTGCTCCAAAGATTCTGGTACATTACAGGTATGGCATATCCCGTTAATTCCAAGTGTCTCTATGTGGGACCAGAAATCCCCCACTCGAAAAGTGTTGTGTATACATTTCCAGAAAAATTCACTTGTTAAGCGTTGCAGTGTCAGAGACCGAATTGATTTCCATATAGCTTCATCAGAAGGTGTGTAGCCGGAGATTTCGTGAACTGAACATCTGATTCGATCCAAATTGGTGAAGGGTTTCAAACACGTCCAAAAAAGATAATAAGCAGTATAGTACAATTTCGAAGACCTAGGGCAGCTTGCCTGCCCTAGGTGTGGGTATAGGCAGTCCCAGGTAGGGTAAGGCTAGCCTTACCCTAGCTGGGGACAAAAATATATTTATATCAGCCAAATGGTCTAGATGGTATCTTTAAAGTGCTCAAATATTGTACATTACCAGAAGGTCGAGTGTTCAATTCCGTCTGAAAGCATTCATTTTGCCTCTATTTCAACGAGTATACCCTTAGTCTTCGGTCATGGACCTAGCCATCGGGTTGGCTGGGTCCGTGGATTTAGATAACAATTCCTATGGCTAGGGCCAGGTACATTAGACTAAATCTCACTGCTATGGCTCGCCGCAGTGTCGCTACTAGCCTTGTGCAATGCTCTGGTAAGATACGTCAGTACAATGCCCGGTGCGTAGAATATTCATGGTACGTACCTGTAATGCGCGACCCCAAATATCTCCTGCAGCATCTGTTCGTTCGCATTTATCCAAGACACTGGTGGCAGCCCACGCGTTGTTCTGTATATTCCCCTGGGAAGGTTCTCCTCAAAGACAAGGGTCACGATGCCGGTAAGAAGGCATTGGACCAAGTTTAGAATGTCGGTGATCGGGGGCCATATCTTGCGCACGGACTCGAAGATGTCGCTATGGAATACCATCTGCCATTGGACGCGTCGTTCCGGGGATGGCATTGACAGGGAGCTGCAGGCGGAGCGCGGGACCTGCGGGAAGACCCACAGACGAACGCCATATTGAAGAGGTTTCTAGCGAAAAAAGTATGCGGGGGTCGGACGGCACTTCCGTCCAGCGGTGTTAGTGGATGAGGTTCATTTTGAGGGACTGCATCCAACGATGAGAGCGAGCATAGCTGCCGCTTAAAACATCAACCGTTGTCAGGGGAATGTGGCTGCGTTTTGCCCAATCGTCCATGTTCTTGACATCACTTTAAAAAAGACCACCTCGGCCCGGGGTGGTTTTGCTTGCATGATGTCCAGGAAAATGCAGGAGGGCAAGGAAAATGCGGGGGCAGATATGTGGGCGCGCTAGACTTAGCGGTCAATAAAGAGGTGCGCAGGAGGGATGGGCTAGAACGTACTGATAAATTCTATTGGAGTCGGGCAGGAGGCGACGGGGAGGTGAGTTGTGGAATGGAAAGGACAAACGTTGTATGTAAGCTTTTGTAACTTGCCATTGATGTTCCATTCCCACAATCAAGGTATGGAGCCCCTCACTGAGTTACCACCACCTATGGTGAATGCGCGAAATCCGCCAGAGGCGAAATTTTTTATATTTGTACCTGTGTTCCATCTACATGTATTTGGGCTGAGGCGGGAACATAGACTAGTTACCAGTTGAAACCCATGGCGTCAACGACATCAGACTATCAGATCTGAAGTAAACAACTGCTACCCGCGGCCACAGCCCCAGAACGGACATTTGGGCAGTTCTGACTTCACAAGGATATTTGCAATTCCCTCGTTCAGAAGTGGAATGGGTATGGATTTTTTCCTTTACAGCCCTTTGCGGAACATAGGGCGCAGCTGTTTTTTTTTTTCCATTTTGAGACATTTTTGATCTTTTAGACCATTTCCCTCGCTGCGGGCTCAATTATGAATGTATCGCTTTATAAACTATATAGTCGGAACCGCACTGGAATTCCGCATTTCTTCTCGTGCCCCGTTTATTTTTATTCAACCTGTATAAAATGTGGTATAATATTGTTACCTTTTCAAGCAGATCTCCTCCTACAAGGGGGGTGTGGGTATAATGCTCCAGTCCTTGATTAGGACACACATAGGTGTATTTATGAGGTCACCTCGTGGCCATATTTGCTTTGTGCACCCTCTGATACGTGAACAATGCAGTTGAAAGTGAAAATATTAGTGTCCACAGAAATCTGATGTTTCTGGATGCTCTCTCTACCAGTGGCCATAAGGTTTGTTCTGGGCCCACTATGAGGTCCTTAAAAGAGATTACATGACTCAGATCCCCGCTACATGTCTTCCCGCTAGTATGCGACGCGCTTCAAGTTGCCATCTGTCACAGCCACCTGCAGTTATTTCTGTGACCGATGGCAAAGAATCTAAACCCCTGGTATGAGTCTAGTGGTCAGGAAATATTGGGCAGATTTAGCCTCTATCAGCCTGGTGTTTCAATATGACAACCTCATATCATATTCACTATCCTGGTGTTTCAGGAACTAGATTATACATAGAAGTCCATTGTATCAAAAACTTAGGTCAATTGGGGGTGAAATCCTAATGCTAGAGCTGTCCTGCTCTGAAATGTCCCAAAATGTGTGCAAAATTGATCCCAGATCAAAGTAAAAAATCTGAGGACACAGAAAACTGCGCATCGGAATTCTGAGAAGATTGAGCATACTCACAAGGTAAACGGACGAGAATCGAGCCCGTAATCGCTGTTCTGCCCAAAACAACTGAAAACAGAAAAAAAACACTCGCGCCCTCAGTTCCGCAAAGAGCTGTAATGTGATGTACTTGGAGGTATTCCAGAGGTCCTGAAATACTGGGATAGTGAATGTGACCTCTCCTTCAAATCTATTGCACACTGTGGCAATAAGAATATCAAGTGAATTTCCCTATGAGCTGTATATTTGAAGTACAAGTTACATTAACTATCCCGGTACTTCTGGCCCTCTGTAATACCTCTAAGTACATCATTTTGAAAATTTAGGCCAATCGGAGCACTATACCTACTATGGGACATGTTCTGCTGTCGGACAGTGGAAAACACCGAAAATTGAACTAGTGAATCATTTTGAGATGCTTAGCGAAATTCGTAATATACCGGGCCCTGCGGATTCGCCATGCGAATCGAATGAGCCTATTCCCGAGGTAATCGGGCGAGAACTGAGCTCGTAGTGGCTGTTCTCGTGAAAACTTACCAAAAACAGAAGAAAACAGCCCGCGCCCTACAAAGATCCTAAAAGAACCGTATGGCGGTCAAAATGCACATTTATTCTGCCGCAACTTTTTTTTACCAAATCTGGGTATGCCGCAATTTTTTTGTCATGTTTGATGACCATCTGAAGGGCAAAAGAACTTGATTCCGAAAGGGATGGCTGCTTACAGGCACGGAGGTGTGACGAAAACATGGAGATAGTAATAGTTATGTGGCAGAGACTAGATTGGAGGGCAAACTTACCGTTGAGAGAAGAGTAGGCCAGAGAAGGAAGCCCGATATGCAAAGAAAGGTCGTGAAGGTCATATAGATGAATACAGGATAGACAAAATGAAAGAAATTGATGTTGTGCGGAAGGAGTGGAATCAGCAAACTTGCTAAAGTGGCACAGGCCAGATCCATCCGCAGGATTAAAGCAGTAAACACTTCGGCATTCTCGGAACACTTGATGGTCAAACCGACACCTACTCGGAACACGGAACGGTCAATCGACACGTACGGGATACTACGAAACAGATAAATCGAATATAGAAAGCACCAGGGGAGTACTGGAAACACATTTCAATCCAGAGCGAATGTGAGGTTTGAGAAAGGGTGAATGCATTTCGGATGAACGAGCCAACCTTTTAAGCAGTTAACCATGGCTCTTCGGTGGATTCTCGCCGTGCGCGAACCTGTTCTAATTATTTTGTTTCTCCGTGCCTTTTCCTCGGGTATGCTTTTCCTCTCCTTCTGTTTCCGATTTCGGGAACGAAAAGTCACCGTGACTCCGGAGATAGGTGCTGCAAAATCAGAGTCGCCTGTGGGAAACCGGAATATGGAACTGTCCATGAGATGCGTAGACTGTTTTTTTACTGAGGATTCAGTCTGGGTTCCGTTCGATGCGTTCGATGCGGAACGAACTTTGGCGCATGGTAGTGCCAGACACGGAAAGTGCATTCGTCGAGCCAGGGAAAATTCCCAACCGTGCTAAGGCAAGGGCGGGACATTGTTTTAAAGCGGCATGCAGTGCAAACCAGAAAGAAAATTACTCCCATTGGTCTGGGAGAGCCGCTGCGTTTCGATTGTTCTTGCTCGAGGGCTATAACACGAGGGGTGGTGCTTATTCGGAGTTTTACGAACTCAGCAGGCCTGCAGAATTCGAGTAGAAAGGGACCGCGGGAGGTGTGGATAAAGTTGGAGCGCGATACAGACAGCCCTAATCCAGGTCCTAGACACGGAAAGTGGACATTCAAGAGCCAGAGAAAGATTTGCACGGCGCACGGGCACACATGACTTTGCACTGAGCCCATCGAGTCACTGCTATCTAGAACGTATACGAAAGGATCTCGATTAAGCTCGGTCTAGGCCTATCTAACGTTGGGTGTACTGTACTGTTTTGAATCTAGTGTGCCTGGCGCTGGATGTGCGGCACTGACACTGGCAGTGACAAGAATCGTAGAATGGACACAGCACCACCCAGAATGGACAGCGAAGTAAATTGCCCTGTTTGGAGCCATTTCAAAGCGGATTTTCACGGGACCTTCAGACCCCATTGAAAATCATGCCGAGGTTGATGTGCATTTGTTTGTATCGACATGCAGAGCCCTCAGCTATCATGTAAAAGCACCAGGGCCGTCAAAACAAATCCCAAGAGACAGTTCGAACCCAAATTTCGCTGGCTATCATTCTGGCCAGACCCCGTTAAAATCCGGCCTGAAATGGTTGCACTGTGGTCGAAATACTGTTTTGGTGTGAAATATCGGCCCATTGTGCTGAGGTTGATGTGCATTTGTTTGTATCGACATGCAGAGCCCTCAGCTATCATGTAAAAGGACCAGGGCCATTAAAACAAATCCCAAGAGACAGTTCGAACCCAAATTTCGCTGGCTATCATTCTGGACAGACCCCGTTAAAATCCAGCCTGAAATGGTTGCACAGTGGTCAAAATACTGTTTTGGTGTGAAATATCGGCCCATTGTGCCGAGGTTGGTGTGCATTTGTTTGGTGGCAGCATCTGATGGCCCATCATGCCAAGGTTGATGTGCATTTGTTTGTATCGACATGCAGAGCCCTCAGCTATCATGTAAAAGCACCAGGGCCGTCAAAACAAATCCCAAGAGACAGTTCGAACCCAAATTTCGCTGGCTATCATTCTGGCCAGACCCCGTTAAAATCCGGCCAGAAATGGTTGCACAGTGGTCGAAATACTGTTTTAGTGTGAAATATCGGCCCATTGTGCCGAGGTTGATGTACATTTGTTTGTATCGACATGCAGAGCCCTCAGCTATCATGTAAAAGCACCAGGGCCATCAAAACAAATCCCAAGAGACAGTTTTAAAATCCGGCCTGAAATGGTTGCACAGTGGTCGAAATACTGTTTCAAATGGGACACTTCAAAGTGACGTCCGAAATCAAGCACCGACCAGTGTTGAGGAAAAATCGGTCATTCCGAGGGTTTCATTTCGCCAGAAATGGCCTCGCGACCGATTAAAACCGAAGATGCGGGCCGGCGAAACCCTCGGCAATCTGAGGCCATTTCTGACGAAATGAAACCCTCGGTAGGTAGGTAGGTATCATTACACGGCCGGTCCGAATCACGAACGCTTTTGTTTCGACTTCGATATCTCCTCTTCCGACTCATAATCAAGCTCCTCCTCATATCGCGGGCACTACGCCATTCTTTGGGTGGTTTCTCCTGTCCTAGTTTGTAGACTCGAACTGCCTCCTTCTTGGTATGATATCGCTCCCCCCTATCCTTCCCAGCATTCCAGAATTTAAATTTAGCGACGCGAGGCATGGGAGTGGGTGGCATGAAACATTTGTTTGGTCCCACGTTAATGTGACGAAAGCGCTCCACTTTCCGCATTGCTAGGCCATTGAGGCTCCGATGTACTAGATATTTTTGTATGCCATGCTTACTATGCTGAAGAGTCCCCTACAAATTTTCCCGGTGAAAAAATATATTATTCTCCGAACATGGTTGCAGACAATCTGTGGTGTCGACAGAGTCAGTGGTATGAGACGGACTTGTGGAATTTCATGTGTCGGAAAAATTACAAGCATGTACGGTGGGTCCAACCCTACAAGTCCACCGGCAACAATCAGGCGAAAATCTTATCGGATGGCTCGGAAATAAAAGGTGGTGCAAAGACCGTGGATTGATTGTACTTCGGCACGTCGGCATCTGCACGTGAGGCGCAGAAAAGAAAAACGCGTTCTCACGGAATTATGCAAACGACTGTAACGGAGGCATTGCTTGGCTTCCCATTCTTGTCTCATTGCGATTCTACGACAAATTTCACAAATTTTGCGAGGTTCTTGGATGATACCCCGCCTTCTTAGGGAGTTGCTGCTCAAATTACAGGACATTTGACTGAGAAAAAATTAAGCATTGCCGGCTTAGAAAAAATCTCGTCTTCCGCGACACCTCGCTCGCCCTGGACTCCCGGACGACCCGTTCTTTGTTGGACGTCGAAAGCAAACGGGCACAAGCCGTGGGGGCCTTATTGTAGGGTCTGGCATCGGCGGGTCTTAAAAACTAAATTCAAGGCAGCCCGATGCTGCGCGATACCCGCCGATACCTCCCAAAACCGGGTTTTCACTGGACATCAGGATCGGTTAAGCGCTGGCTGCGGGGCTGCTCCACGCCATCGCACATTGTGCGCCGATGAAAGAGACGGACGAATACACGTCTGTGTGGCCATGGGTCAGGAGAAATTGACGCGACTGCCGCGGCAGTGACGCGCACTGACGCGGCGTGGCTGTGCTATTGACGCGGCAGGACTAGAATTGCTCGTGATATCCTGGGCAGCCTAGATACATGTCCTGCAGACTCCTCAAGGGTATTATTTGTCAATACGGCATATAGTACCAAATATAACACCCAGAAATATTTTTCTGCGTGCTAAGGTGAGTGTCGTTTGTGTGCGCATCATAGTTTTCTGTGTGCCCCTGACTTCGCCGATATCGTGAACATGGACCTTCATATTTTAACTGTTTTTCGAGGCCTAAGAATCTGAGGTTAAATTGCAGGTGTCGCGGCACTGCCGCATCAATCCGCGCCAGTGCCGCGTCAATGCGCGTCAATGCGCGCCAGTGCCGCGTCAGTGCGCAGCAGCGCCGCGTCGATTCCGCATCAGTGAAAGCCCATCTTCGGTCTCCCGGGAGTCCTAATTCATGACTGGGACGCGGCGGCGACTGTTTTATTGCCGCGGTAGAGGGGTAAAGTTCCCAGTCCTTTCAGATACCTTTCTAGAGCTCAAATGAAATTCGCGCCAAGCTTAAAATACTGTAGATATGTAGCGCATCCATGTCCACCGGCGCACCATGTGTTCGGTAAGAATGGAAAAACTCTAATTTCAATAGAAATTCGCACACGCATGTGTGGGTCCTAAAATTGAGGGGAATGAATGAGGGGAAATGATTGTCCGCACCCTTCCATAGCCTGCAGTCGGAAGTCTTCTGCAAAAAGACGATGATTCAAAGGAAAATAAATTGAAATTGAAATTGACGTACGGGCAGAGATGACGTACGGGCAGAGAAGAGAACTTCTCCCGGAGATAAACAGCGGCGGCGGCGAGTTCTTTCTCGTCACCCGACTCGCTGAGCTGGCGGGACTCGTGTCGTCGGCGGGAGCTAGACGCACCAACCTGGCGGGACTTTTCTCGTTTGCGGGAACTGGATCCGCTAGCGCGTTGGACCGGCGACGGGGGGATCTCGAGCAGCTTCTCAATGTCAAGGAAAGTGGCGGACTACACAAGGATTGTGAAGGCTACCGGTATAAAGTCAAAAGAAAAGGACTCACCTTTACAAGCTCGGGGGAGAACTTGTTGGGAGGCCACAAGATCTCCCGGAGCTCAACAGTATAACGTATGAAAACCTGGGTGTAATTGACCATAATTTTGCATAAATTACGAACCTTTCAAACCGAGAAAACTTAATTTTACCAAATTTGGCCTAGGCGAGGTAACCAGCATAATTATACGAAATTATGTCAACTTTCACCCAACTTTGACGAAATAATCCAGGGGGTCTTTTCCTGATGTCAAGCACCGACCTTGTGGCCCAGATTTCAAGATTTTTCAACCACTTCTTCAGTCCAGATCCATGAGTGTGGACCCGGCGGACACATTTGAGGGGCCTCACCATTCAATTGGTGAATCGAGCAGCGCATCCCCGGCGCCGGGAGTGCCGATTGATTGCATCTGAGGGCATGTATTCGCTGTCGGCCCTGTCGGTGGAGGTGTCCGGGGAATTCTGTGAGTCCATTTCGGGGATCGATGCCGCGTAGCTGATGGTGCTATCTTGAGTTTGCTCGTGGTTAGCTGGAATTTTTGGCCTGAATCGTGGTAATTTTTTTTCTTCTTCGTTCAGAATTGAAATGGGTGCGAATTTCTCGATGAACGCATGTCCGTGGGCATGGAGTGAGTGCTCTAGCGACTCACGGAAAATTCAACCCCCGGCGAATCAGGTTATGTAATATTTTCCGTATTTGGGCAATTTTTTTGTCTTTGTTCAGAACTAGAATGGGTACAAATTTCTTGGTGAAATCATGTCCACGGGCGTGGAGTGAGTGCTCTGAGCGACCCACGGAAAATTCAACCCCCGGCGAATCAGGTTATGTAATATTTTCCGTATTTGGGCAATTTTTTTGTCTTTGTTCAGAACTAGAATGGGTACAAATTTCTTGGTGAAATCATGTCCACGGGCATGGAGTGAGTGCTCTGAGCGACCCACGGAAAATTCAACCCCCGGCGAATCAAGTCATGTAATATTTTCCGTATTTGGGCAATTTTTTTCTCTCTCTTTGTTCAGAAGTGGAATGGGTACAAATTTCTTGGTGAAAGCATGTCCGTGGGCGTGGAGTGAGTGCTCTGCACAACCCACGGAAAATTCAACCCCCGGCGAATCAAGCTATGTAATATTTCCGTATTTGGGCAATTCTGAATCCTGGCAATTTTTTCTTCTTCTTTGTTCAGAAGTGGAATGGGTACAGAGCAGTATACACTGTCAATGCTGCATAGATCCACTTTATGGACTGGAACGGCTCGGACTTTTTGCTTGAATACACATCGGAAAACAATACTGCATTGCCCCACTTTATGGAGATCTTTCAGGGCCCGGGTGGAAGAACGAGGGCAGCTACGGAAAATCTAAACAGACAGTTTTGCTCAGAATTGTGCTGGCTATCTCCTGGCCGTTCCTCATCCCTCGTGGGAAAATTTTAAAAGGGGGCTCAATAAACGTCTTTTTTTCACGCTGATTCTGATTCTGAGTTCAGATTTGCTCCAGATTCAACGGTTTAGCTGGAAAACGACTTGTCGTGTTTGCTTGTCCGCGACTGTAGGACAACAGCGAGATCCATGCCATTGGGGCTGGAAGTGATGCAGCAGGTTCCCAGTCTCAGACAATCCGCCAGAGTCAGTGTAGAACCTTATGGAATTATCTATGACTCTGTAGAATAGTGTAGAAAATTTATATGACTCAAGATATGATCAAATGAAGCACATGAACTTACGTTCCGGTGTCAAGATCCCCTTTAACATCACGGAAGGCGTAAAACATTAGAACCTCGGCGTCACCGAGTAGCCCACCCTGGCAGAGGTCTCCGAGAGCGCTCTGCATTCCCACGCAAAAGTCCTTCTGATTCCTGAACTTATGGTATAAATTTGAGCATCGGAAGAGAATAAAACGGACACACTATTCGATGTTCCCTGCAAACTTCTCTGCCTTTGACTGCTATCCCTCCTTCGAATCCTCGTCCAGAACATCCCATTTCTCCTTCAACACGGTTTGATAGAGAGCACCGAGAGTTCCCACCCCACCCACTGATGCCAGCTGTGTGCTGGCCTCCGAGTGGATGCTGGCATTATTTTCTCGGGCAAAGAACTGACGTGCGGCCAATAGTGAGGAGAAATGTAGGAGTGGGATTCCCTTTCTGGAGCTGCGGGAGGTCTCGGAGGTGGGATTGCGTTTGAGATAGACTTGGGTGCGATAATTGGTGAACTTTTCGCACAACCATCTGCATGGATAAATTCAAAAAAAAAAAAAGAAATAGCCACAATGCAGTGTTTTGGCATACCTCATGCCACTTCTTCTTCGGGTTGACCCGCAAATCGAGATCAACAAACAGCGGTGAATCGAGGATTTGATTGGCGGTGTCCTTCTCCACTTGGTGAGTGCCGTTCCTTCAATGCCGTTGTCTAGCTGTGCACAGAACAAATCCATGAAAGACTCAATGTAGGATTTCTGGACAAGGGTGAACTGCCCGTGACGACCAGGGCCATTCGGCATGACGATGTTGAAGGGACGGAAACAATGGACCCCGGCGATTCCACGGGATTTTTATCGCATCACCGTGCACGTCCCAATTCGGAATCCCTGCCAAATCGTCAGTCCTCACGGATGTACCTGGTATAAATTCAACCTGGCACCCTGCCGCACAGTTCTTTGCTTGTAAAATCCCTAAAATTCATTCTACATGTATTCTCCAGAACAGATTTTTAATGATCACAATGTAGAGCAAATTGTGATTTAAATGACTTGTTATCTCCACGAAAATTCCCAATCTGTTCTGGACAATACATACAAAATCATTAAAAACAGGGTTTTAGCCCGATTCCAGACCGAAATCGGGTGCAGGCCAGTGTGGGCCCAGTACATCTCTGAACAGACAGTTTTGCTCAGAATCGAGCTGGCTATCTCCTGCCATTTCCTGCAAAAGATCAGGTTTTCATAGCAGGTCACGTTTCAACGGCGCGGAGTTTTCCGTTTGAACACCACATTCGAAAACAATGCTACATAGCCGCATTTTATGGAGACCTTTCATGCCCCGAGCAAAGGAACGAGGGCAGCTACAGCAAATCTGAACAGACAGTTTTGCTCAGAATTGTGCTGCCTATCTCCTGCCGATTTCCCGCAAAAGATTAGGTTTTCATAACAGGTCACGTTTCAACGGCTCGGAGTTTTCCGTTCGAACACCGCATTCGAAAACAATGCTACATAGCTGCATTTTATGGAGACCTTTCACCCCCGAGCAAAGGAACGAGGGCAGCTACGGCAAATCTGAACAGACAGTTTTGCTCAGAATTGTGCTGGCTATCTCCTGCCAATTTCCCGCAAAAGATCAGGTTTTCATAGCAGGTCACATTTGGAAAATACTGATCACGGCCTGTTTCGACGCTCATCCTCGCCCAGAGCACCCTGCAAAAATTCCAAACCACCAGAAAGTTTCGTACTGAGCAGGGGTACACGAATGGGCTATGTAGCATTGTTTTCGAATGTGGTGTTCAAACAGAAAACTCTGAGCCGTTGAAACGCGACCTGTTATGAAATCCTGACCTTTTGCGGGAAATTGACCCTCTACCAACGGAGTGGACTCAAATCTTGGAAGCAACTGGAATAACTATGGCACCTAACTATATATGTGAAGGAAACACTGTATCTCAGTTCGCTGGAACTTAAAATACCCACTCACAATTTCGAGAGTGGTCCCACCTCCCACCCCTTGACGTGAACTCGATTCTGGTCAGCCATTAGCCTTGATTCTGTGACAAACTTATAAATAACTGGGGAGTTGTTAAATATAATTATTCCTCCAATACGTGAAGTGTTTCCTTCCCCCTACTGTACACTCACCCACCCCCTTTACATTTATTTCGGCCTACGAGTCTCAGCATACGGGTTTTTCTAGGTCAAAAGGGCTGGAAATCGGAGAGAGGCCGCCTTAGATGCCAATGCATCGTCTGAGCACATTTCCAAATTTGTGGAATGTGTGGAAGGGATGGAAGAACAATTTGACGCTTGTGGGGGGTTGGGTTCCCAACATTTTTGCCGCTCCGTTTCCCTCCTGGTCGTCAAAATAGTCACGTGGCCCATCGATTCTCGATAAAATTTGGAAACAACCGCTTTCAACTTGGCACATAACTTGCCGTAAAAATATGTGCATAAGGTCTTGGTCATGTAAGAAGGCTGTCTTGAAGTTGGCAATTTTTTCACGGATGGAATTGGGCTCTGAGGTTCTCGGTAAGTCGCCCTCATAGCGCGTGACTTCTGCTTGTTTAAGCCAACTTTGATTCATGAAATAAGAACCGATACCAACCTTGAGTGTTCCCCAATTTACCTCGAGAGTATTGCGGTAGTCATATGGTTGCGAAAAATACCACTTCATAGCTGCACCAATAAATCGTTGCGGTACAAAACTGCCCAGTTGAGTGAAAATGGTCGGAGAAATCTTGGCCAAATCATTGACTCGGATTAACCAAGTTGCAAGAGTATCAGGATGTCCGTCCCATTCGGGAATCCTTTCGATCTTCAACTTGACATCAAATCGTGGTTCTTCCGGAGCGTTGTTCCGAGGCAAATTAGATTGATTTCCCGGACCCCAATTTCCGCCACCTCCGCCACCTCCTCCGCCACCTCCGCCTCTGCCTCCGCCTCCGCCTCCACCGGGACCATTATTATTTCCACCCGGTCCAGGATTAGGATTTCCTCCGGCACCATCGGAACCTTGATTCCCACGATTCGGGCCATTATTTCCATTTATTTCCGGGGTCATCTGGGTCGTTTGGATCACCACTAGGGAAGGCTTTAACTGGCTGCAATACAGTTTAGACCGCCATCTTACACCCAGAGGCCAGTGTGTCTGACACGTTGTAGACCGGGATTGTCATGAATTGGCATGATCCAGCATATATACCACCAGCCAGGTGTCAAGCCGAGCTTGACATTACTCCCTTTTGCCGGAGTGGTCTTGGTTGCTGGCTGGTGCAATCATGTGATTCCTTACAGGGATTGGACAGGGATACTTCTTTGTGTTGATTTTATTGGCTTTCACAAAAGAAGCATCTATGCAACTGCCCGTGCATCCACAGTTGAGCAACGCTGATAGCTTGAAGCGCTTCTGGGTATCAATGTCTTCAATAACGTCTTTTAGCTGACAGAAGCATCACCTGCTGCCTGTTCTAACACATAGGGAGTGGTATTCTCCGGAATATGAGATGTTGGATACATGTTTGCAACATGAATGTCTGAGTATCAGAGTGATGGCCAAGCCGACAATGCAGCAAGTCCAGATCAAGACACAAAGTGTCCCATGACGGAATGACGGAACACATCTGCACACAGTGAAGGCAAACAGGTACTGTGAGGGTATAAGCAACAGGCCATGCATTGAGAGTAGAAAACCGATGTTGGCAAGGAGTTGCAGCTAATCAAAGTGAGAATTTGTTGGATTGAAATTGAATAGGTATCACCGGGTGGTTTAATTGAATCAGCTAATGCCATGGAAGAGAAAAGGCAGTGCAACCAAATCAAATTGTCCTGTGGAATCCCGAACTTCAGAAGAGAACCAGTTGTAGAGTGTCAAGAACCCTGATACAGCGTGTTATGGCGCAGAAATCTGGTGAGCATACATCACAATGATGACCTGGGTGACATGGATGAGTGGTGAATGTTGGTTTGCAGAGAACGAGCAGGATGAATGGGGAGCCAAATGGAGTTTTTGTCCTGACACCGGTGGAAGTATAGGATAGTTTGGGCGACCCCCTGCACTGCTTCCACTTCCATGGCCAGAGAATGAGAGCTGTCCTTGTCCATGTCCTTGGCTGCCAGTAAGCAGCAGCATCTGCATTGGCTGCAGGCCTTGCCCAGGGGTTGGGTTCTGTGCCTTGATTATACGGCAGAATAAAACCTTGTCCCTGCCTTGGGCCATTAGAATGCAGGCACACCCCAGCTGCAGGGGCTGGACTGCGAACACCTGCTGGGTCCACACCTCGAGTGCATCAATGCATGTGCAGAGGGCATTGTGCTCTGCATGGGGGACATATTTCTCTGTGCTGGAGGAAAGTGATAAGCGGGGGGAAATTAGGATGATATAAAGGGAAAATGCGAGGGAGAACACGTTGGTGCACCACAACAAAACTGAAAGAAATGCAAGAGTACAACGAAAGGAGAACGAAAATTTATTCTTTTCACCAATTTCGAGAGGCATGGTATTGTGGTCCCTTACCAGCAGCCGGCAAATTTAGCAGCGCATAACAATGTTGCCAACAAGCAGGCAGTTCCTTCTGTGGCTGAGGATGCCAATGACAATAATACAGAAGATTATCTGGTGGATCCTGATGAGCCAGACACCACTTGTCATGAACAGATCGCTTATCGGACCTGATCCGGGCTTATCTGGCCTTATCGGACTTGATCTGCGCTTATCTGGGCCTTATCGGACTCAATCTACTGTCACACTCCTTATCCTGCACTGTAGATAGCTTAGATAGCGCGATACTTATCATTGATAAGGACACTACCATATTAGTTTAGGACACTCCCATACTTATCAGATCGTTCCCATGTCACCCACTAGTATATATACACTCCTGTAGTCGTTGTAGTCCCCAGTCTTGAGCTGGTCATATCTCCACTAGCAATATAGGCAATCCTTTTCTTCTTGAGCACAACCTTGGTCCACTTGGCATTTGCCTGCATAGTATTGGCCAGTGTGTCTGACACACTCCGGCAAAAGGGAGTAATGTCAAGCTCGGCTTGACACCTGGCTGGTGGTATATATACTGGATAATGCCAATTCATGACAAGAGCAGACAGTGGTCTGGCTACACCAGAGAACCCTTCAATAAACTGGTGGTAGAAGTTCATGAATCCAAGGAACTGTTGGACATCTCACTTGTGGCGTGGTTCAGGCCACTCAACAACAGCCTGGACTTTGGCAGGGTCCATTCTGACTTCATTGTGCGAGACAATCATGCCAAGGTATTCTACTTCACTGCGTTCAAACTCACACTTTGTGTGCTTTAAAAAGAGCTTGTTTGCACGCAGTTTCTGCAGAACCTTCCGGACCATGATCTCATGTTCCTCCAATGTTTCAGTGAAGATGAGGATGTCGTTGAGGTAGATAATGACTTTTCCACCATCGATCTCATCTTTGAAGATTGTGTTCATCATTGTCTCAAACGTGGCCGGTGAATTGGTCAGGCCAAACCAGAGGCTCAAACAGCCCTCTGTTAGTTCTAAGCACTGCCTTCCACTCATCTCCTTCCTTGATCCTGACATTGTTAAACCCCCAACGGACATCCAGTTTGGTGAAATACCGAGCCTGGCTAAGTTTGTCTACCAGCTCCTGGATAAGCGGAAGAGGATACCGGTTCTTAACCGTCATATCATTCAGCTTCCGGTAGTCCTGTATAGGTCGAAGAGCACCATCCTTCTTCTTGACAAAGAAGAATGGCGAGGCCATAGGAGATTTCGATGGTCTAATGCGTCCTGTCTTCAAGTTCTTATCAAGAAACTCATCGAGCTGCTTCTGTTCCTCTAGACTGAGTGGATAGATCTTGCAGTCACAAGCTTCGCCTGTGCCTTGTCCTTAGAAGACGTGTACTGGAAGTAGGCAGTGAAATCGCTAACGAAACGCTGCCAGGTCGCGATATGAACGGTGTTGGGAACCCCATTGTTATAGTCTACAATGTTCTTTTGTTGTAGATCAGCCCAGTTGCCTGCAATATTACCAGTGCCGCCTTTCACAAGAGACAGCGCAAAGATGATGCGCTGCTTGTCCTCTGTCTTTGTCATCCTTCAGCACCTTGATTTTGCATCCAAAGTGGTTCTCAGCATATGTCTTGAACACTTTACAGCTCTTTGCAGATAGTGTATGTCACGGGTACGGGTAAACCCGCGGTGTCACGGGTACGGTGTCACGGGTCACGGGTACAGTATCTTGTTTTCAAAAACCCGTGAAAATGAAATCCTCTAATTCACTCTTAAAACAAGTAAAACACTGTTTTTTAGACTTACACCCGTGGTATTACGGGTACGGTGTCACGGGTCACGGGTACGGTGTGACATCGTGACACCCGCGGTGTCACCCGTGCCACACCCTATTTGCAGAACTTAGGGCGCGGCGTGTTTTTTTTTTTTTTTGGTAAATTTTCACGAGAACAGTGATTGCGGGATCACTCCTCAACCGTTTGCCCTGGAAGTAGGATCATTCGATTTGCACGGAAAGGGCGGAGGGCCCCATCCCCTAGGTTTTTTTATGGGCACCGAAAATTTCCTTTTTGGGATAGATTCCCGCGTTTTTCAGTGGTTGAGCAGAGAACACGTCCCATGGGACCTATTTTGCTCCGATTGACCTATATTTTTGTTATGGTGCACTTGAACATATTCCAGAGGGCCTCAAATACCGGTATTTTGAATATGATCAATACTTCAAATATACAGGTCACAGATAAATTCCTTTCATATTGCTGATCTCAAAGTGTATGGTGGATTTGAACCAGCATTCACATTCACTATCCCGGTATTTCAGGCCCTCCGGAATATATTCCAGTGCACCATAACAAAAATATAGGTCAATCGGAGCAAAATAGGTCCCATGGGACGTGTTCTCCGCTCAACCACTGAAAAACGCGGGAATCTATCCCAAAAAGAAAATTTTCGATGCCCATAAAAAAACCTAGGATATGGGGCCCTCCGCCCTTTCCGTGCGAATCGAATGATTCTACTTCCAGGGCAAACGGTTGAGGATTGATCCTGCAATCGCTGTTCTCGTGAAAATTTACCAAAAAAAAAAAAAAACACGCCGCGCCCTAAGTTCTGCAAAGAGCTGTAAATGCATTGAAGGTTCCACTCTTGCGTTTCATGTGGATAGCCACTTTGAAGCTTGTATGATCATCAAAAAGAGAACACAATATCTCCAACCCTCTTCCTGGTCTTGTATTGACCAAGGAGATGGGAGCCAAGACTGAAGAGGAAGCCAAAAAGTATCACAGCATCTACATGTCTGCAGTTGGCTCTCTGATGTATCTGGCTACCCAAACTCGTGATTGGTGCCCCTGATTGTGGGAGGAAATGTGGTGCAGTGCTAGTTTTTTGTGAACGTCAGAGATCTTAAAGTATCCCCATCCAATCCCAGTCTACAATGCGGATGGCACGTTGAATTCGGGTGGCCCTATTCGAGAGTATGTTGAAATGCTGCTCGAGATCGGTCAACACGTCGAAATCCTTCAATTTGCTGTTTCCAACCTAGACTGAGAAACTGCACAATCTGTCTATTGATAGGGCAAAGAACACTCTCAAGTTTGACTGTTGTCCAGCTAGGTGTGAGCCGCTAGGGGGGTGGGAGGATCCTGAATCCAACGACTCGGACACAGAAGATGCTGAGCTCGAAGAGGGAGATCATCTTCTTGTGGTAGATTTCCAGGAGGAACTGCGCATTCGCGCTTTTCAGACCAAAGCTGGCAAAGCATCTGAAGAGAAATCCAAGAAGGACAAGCCCAAGTCCTTCGAGGAGTCAGTTCCCAGGAAGTACCACGACTTCAAGGACTTGTTTGACAAAGAGAGCTTCGACGAGCTGCCCCCTTCTAGGCCTTGGGACCATGTTATTGAATTGGTTCCCAATGCTAAGAATCTAGACTGCAAGATCTATCCACTCAGTCTGGAGGAACAGAGGCAGCTCGACGAGTTTCTTGATGAGAACTTGAAGACAGGACGCATTAGACCATCAAAATCTCCTATGGCCTTGCCGTTCTTCTTTGTCAAGAAGAAGGACAGTGCTCTTCGAACTATACAGGACTACCGGAAGCTGAATGATATGATGGTTAAGAACCGCTATCCTCTTCCGCTTATCCAGGAGCTGGTAGACAAACTCAGCCAGGCTCGTTACTTCACCAAGCTGGATGTCTGTTGGGGGGTTTAACAATGTCAGGATCAAGCAAGGAGATGAGTGGAAGGCAGTGTTCAGAACTAACAGAGGGCTGTTTGAGCCTCTTGGTGATGTTCTTTAGCCTGACCAATTCACTGGCTACATTTCAGACATTGATGAACACAATCTTCAAAGATGAGATTGATGGTGGAAAGGTCATTATCTACCTCGATGACATCCTCATCTTCACTGAAACGTTGGAGGAACATGAGATCATGGTTCGGAAGGTTCTGCAGAAACTGCATGCCAACAAGCTCTTTTTAAAACTGCGGGGTCCCGATCGCGATAGAATGTCATAATTATCAACCAAGTAAAAATGCTCGATGAGAACATATTTCACTTTCATCATCTGCAAACTTTCTAGGAATGAGTGTATTGCATGCAAATTGGTTGTCTTGCCTTCCAGGATTATTTTAAATGTCATTTGAGGCCGCAGACGATTTATTTTCGAACTGTCACATTACAGTCACATCAACTCCCCTCTCCTCTCCTTAGATCTTCGGATAAACCACGGAGCCTAGGAGGTAAATCTAAGGTATGTCCTCTCCACCCTTTAAAAGAGACACACCCCATGCAAGTGCTCAGGTGAGCAGTACCAAGTGGTCTGGCACCGGCTACACCACTGTGATGTGGTACGGCCACAAACGAGACATGGGTGGTTGCCCGGAGAGGGATGCATGACTGACGGCTGGTAACGTGACATCGAGTTAATGGAGACAGAGTGAAGGAAATCAAGTAGGGATGGTGGTTGTTCTTTTATAGAAGTGACAATGAAACCCGAGCATAATGGCAGAGGATTATTGGTGTGTCGCGAGACATCCCTACTTGAAGACATGGTGGGTCCCATCAAGAATGGAACAGGTCGTAACCAAACGGGGCAGCCAAGTGTCAGGTATCGCTCTGTGCAGCTTGAAGAGGGACGTTGTGGATGCATGCCCAGTGTTCGAGGGCCATTACACAACTTCATTGCTCCAGGGGCAGCTTATTGCCTCGTGGTTGGCGACCATAGGCTTGCTGGATCTCATGGTAGGAAATAGGATTACATATCTTCTGATGACATTGCCTTCTAGACCTGGACAGCAAGGGCCTGGGTAGGGATTGTGGGGTGACAGATCAATCCTTTGATAAAGATCCAGGCATGTATGATTGCAGTCATTAATCTGGGCCTGGAATGGGCAACGTGTCCTCTAAACATTGTCTCGAGGAACATAGAACCGGTTCTTCCAGGTCACAATATGCCCATCCAGCTCCTCCCAATCCTTCTCCTTGTTTGCCAAAGCACGCTCAACAAGCTTGTCTCTGTTCTTGGCAGCACACTTGATCCGAGCCATGATTTCATCGCTGAGAGCGCTGATATCATGATGATGAACTCGGAAAAACTCCGGCTTCAGCAGGACCATGTTCTCGTTGTCATTCTCCCCCTTCTCATGACCTGCTCGTCTCGAGAGATAGTCCGCTTTAGCCATTGCCTTGCCTGCCTTGTGATGCAGAGTGAAGTGGAACTCCTGCATATCCACCACCCACCGCGCCTATCGTCTGTTCAGCTTCTGGGGCTTCCTGAAGTATTCGAGGTTTTTGTGGTCTGTCCAGACCTCGAAGTCCTCCAGCGCTCCAAGCAGGTACTGGCGAAACTCAGAGAGTGCAAACATGATTGCAAGCATCTCCTTGTCATAGATTTCATAGTTGCGTTCAGTCTCATTCAGAGCATGAGAAATGAATGCAACCGGTCGCCAGCCACCATCCTCCTGCTGTTGCGATAAAATGCCACCAATAGCGAAATCAGACAAATCGGCCTCCAACTGGTAACGTCCCTTTGCCTTGGGAATGACCAAGACAGGAGCAGACGTGATCCGGCACTTCAACTCTGCAAATGCCTCCACTTCCACAGCTGTCCACCGCCACCCCCCTTTCCCAGTCAGAGCAGACAGCGGTCTGGCTACATCAGAGAACCCTTCAATAAACTGGCAGTAGAAGTTCATGAATCCAAGGAACTGTTGGACATCTCGCTTGTGGCAGGGTTCAGGCCACTCAACAACAGCCTGGACTTTGGCAGGGTCCATTCTGACTTCGTTGTGCAAGACAATCATGCCAAGGTATTCTACTTCACTGCATTCAAACTCGCATTTTGTGTGCTTTAAAAAGAGCTTGTTTGCACGCAGTTTCTGCAGAACCTTCCGGACCATGATCTCATGTTCCTCTAACGTTTCAGTGAAGATGAGGATGTCGTCGAGGTAGATAATGACTTTTCCACCATCGATCTCATCTTTGAAGATTGTGTTCATCATTGTCTGAAACATAGCCGGTGAATTGGTCAGGCCAAACCAGAGGCTCAAACAGCCCTCTGTTAGTTCTAAACGCTGCCTTCCACTCATCTCCTTCCTTGATCCAGACATTGTTAAACCCCCAACGGACATCCAGCTTGGTGAAGTAATGAGCCTGGCTTAGTTTGTCTACCAGCTCCTGGATAAGCGGAAGACTCCCCAGACTTGAATCCAATTGAAGAGGCTTTTTCCAAGATCAAAGCCTGGATTCGTTGCAATAACAATCTATTTTTGTATGGACCTGACACCAATGAACACACTCTAATTTACGACATGATGGAGGCCATGAATGTCATCACTGAGTCGGACGCGATTGGTTATTTTGTTCACGCAGGGTACTTCTAGTTCAACATTGCAGATTCTGTACATTGCTAGCAAACGAAACATGACAGGTGGATTCTATACTAGATCAAGAGGCAAGGTTTCTGTAGCCAGAGCTGAATCAGACGTAGCCTCCCTGACAAATGCTTGGTTCCTCTCATCGATGTCTGCTTCAAAGAGTAGCTCTCCATCTCAATTGGAGGAGATTGTGGTTTCCATCATGAGAATAGAGTAGTCATGAATGCGAAACAGATAGGTTGTAGAGATGAGGTTGTGAGATAGAGAAGGAACAAACAAGACATTTGTGAGGACAATCTCGCGCCCATTACGTCTGTTTATAAGTGGTCGCAACAGGATCTCTCCCACCAGCTTAGAGTGCACCACCACTCCATTTGCAACTTGGATGGGAACTCTGTGTGGATGGGCATGACTGACTAAATCAAAATTCAGGGTGACCCTGTGACCGTGACGGGGACTTTCTACTCCCAAATACACCTCCACCACCCCTAGCACGTCCACCTGCCGACGATTTCACTCCTTATTCCGGGCGCGACGACTTCGAAGCTTGCCGACCTTTTATATCGGCGGGTGCAAATGTCTGCTGGCGCTATCAATCAATGACCTCATGCAAAATTGGGCTGTGAGACTGGGCTGATCCACCCTTCACTGACCACGAGGATTTATACAACATGGGGCATGTCCTGTGGGAGTCCTTCACCGTCTGCTATCACCGCCCCATCGCGCCCGACGATGTGACGCCGTGGAAGACACAGGAATATGTTGTTCACTTTCATGATCCTCGGTAGGTGCTGCAGCAGCAGCTCGCCAACCCGGACTTCAAATCGGAGATGGACTTTGCCCCCAAGCAGGTCTTCGTTGATGGTAAATGAGAGTACGAGGACTTCAAGGGCGGAGTACCCAGGTCAGTTTTTTGGCTGTATTACATAAGGTACCCATGGGTTCTGGATGCGTACCCACAGTAACGATACATAGAGTATACGCCTGACCCATCACCTCCGCTGGGTACCTCGGCTGTCGGGCTGGGTACGTGCCCAGCGGTAAGCGAAGGTACCCAGTGGCATTTGGAGGGAAATGGCAGCACTTGACTGAATTAGGCTGGGAATTCGACCCAGCGCCCGCATCGGCGTCACCGCCAATTGACGGCACCCGAATAACTAACCCGGAGCCATTCAGGCCTCAACAGGTACAGCGTCACCGGGCATTCGACCTAGCGCCCGCATCGGTTCACCGTCAATCGACGGCACCAGCTTTACAGCTCTTTGCAGAACTTAGGGTGCGGCGTGTTTTTTTATTTTTTTTGTAAGTTTTCACGAGAACAGCGATTGCGGGATCAATTCTCAACCATTGCAGCTGCGCTAGCAGTGGCAGCGTGCATGATAGCTGAGTAACCAAGTGTTTGGTTGTGTTTGGCTTCGGCCTGTAGATAGGCGGCGAGGCCGCGTAGGTAGATCTCAAGAGAAGCTTTCACCAGTGCTTCGTGCCTCGTGAGCGTCTCCAACGTGGTGATTAGAGTGGATTCGAGTGCTTCGTGCCTTGGTTGACCTAACCCTTAGTCTGGTTGTTCTTCTCGCTCTTTCACTCAAAAAATCTCCCAAGAACGACATCTGAAAAAATTTCCACCTCTTCACTTCTCCCTCTCATATCCCCCTCTCCATCTACACAAACCACAAAAACCTAAAAATACCATGCACATCTCAAAATTCCGCCCGGGCCGGCCTTGACAGTTACCGCCCACTCTTCCCAGACTCCCCAGGCCCCGCTCGCTTGCACACAAGTCTCCACCTTGTTTGTTGGATAGCCAGCGCAATTTCGGTTAGAACTGTCTCTTTACATTTCCTTCTGGTGCCCCAGGTCCTTTCTGGGAAGGCTTTGTGCTCTCCATTCCAGTGCAAACAAATGTAATTTAATGGTGGCTTGGTTTGCCTAGTTTCAGGCTTTGCTGCAATTTAATGACAGCTTGGTGTGCCGAGTTTTGCATCAAATCAGTAAATTGCCCTGTTTGGAACCATTTCAGACCGGATTTTCACGGGACCTTGTTTGTTGGATAGCCAACGCAATTTCGGTTAGAACTGTCTCTTTACATTTCCTTCTAGTGCCCCAGGTCATTTCCGGGAAGACTTTGTGTTCTCCATTCCAGGGCAAACAAATGCAATTTAATGGTAGCTTGGTGTGCCTAGTTTCGGGCTGTGCTGCAATTTAATGACAGCTTGGTGTGCCGAGTTTTGCATCAAATCAGTAAATTGCCGAGTTTCACATCAAATCACTAAATTGCCCTGTTTGGAGCCATTTCAAAGCGGATTCCAGCAACCCCCCTTACATCAGCAAGGGGGATTGCTGGTTAGAATTATCCCTTCCGAACACCATTTTTTTCAGACACTATGGAATGAGCTAGCCTCGTCGTTTAGGACCGCAGTGCGCTGGCGTCAAATCTTCTTATTGTCCCCTCATCCAAGTTGTCGATTTCATTCAAGTGGTAAGGTAGACCCCATCCACCCTCGACAAACGTCACGTGGTGTATTTCCATATTCGGCGAAACGGACAAAAACAATTAATATTGGGACTGTTAGGGCAGTTGGAGGAAATTCCTCCGACCAGATTACGGAAATACATGTTAAGAATCTATAAAAATAAATTCGGGTCTCCCAGATCTTCCTGCGTTGAGGAGTTACACATTCTGCCAACAGCATTGGCTGAGATCAATCTTTGATGGAAAGTGATGGGAGTTGACATGGCTTGCTGAACAGTGTAACTCCTCAACGCAGGAGGATCTGAGAGACTCAAATTTATTTTCATGGATTCTTTACATGTATTTCCGTAATCTGGTCGGAGGAATTTCCTCCAACTGCCCTAACAGTCCCAATATTAATTGTTTTTGTCCGTTTCGCCGAATATGGAAATACACCACGTGATGTTTGTCGAGGGTGGATGGGGTCTACCTTAGTGGCTACCACCGAACAGCTCGCAGTATAGCATAACTCGGTACATTGAGCGTCGGAAGCGGAAGGATTCTTCCCAGGTCAGGACACTCGCGTTCGACTTTCGGTCCTTGATTCTGAGTACGGTCAGTTCACCTCCTGCCCACAGGAATGGGATGCACATTGAACTATAGATATTCTCAAGGGCTTCAACCAACTCGCAGTCCTCTTGCAGACACATTTTTTCTTTTGCGGTTATCAAACTGCTAGCATCGTGTTCTTCAGGGCAAGTCGTGGCCATGGTGAGGGGATCTATAGAGGAGCCATCCTTATCGCCCGGATAGGGGTACCGTAAGACCCATAAGGCCTGGGGGAGTGCAGGTCCAACAATATTATAAGCCACAGCGCGTGTTATGGATGGGGAAAAAAACACAAGGTTAGTGGCTCGACTCAGGCAAACCGCCACTTGCCTTTGGGTGTGTCTGGAAGACGCGGTGAAAGGCACGAGAGACGAGCACAGTTGATTAGAAACCGCTAAAGGTGGAGCAAAAGGTCATGATATGGGCCACGATATCATCCTCCAGAGGCAATGCACTGAGAGAACGCATGAGGACCGGTGCACTCAGGGAGATGCAGGACCAGCAAATTGGCGCAGCTCCGCCAGCCGGCGAAACCCCGAGAAATGATAAATTTGTTGGCTCGTGATGGTTACCGTTTCAATGTACTTATAAAAGGATCAGTTTATGGCTTCTACTTCAGAGCAAAATAAGATAGAAAGACAAAGCTCTCATTCTTTTCGTTTTTTACTGAAGTGCCTGCATAGCTGGGGCCCCTATATCTGGAGGCAAAGACCTAGTCGGAGAAATGGCTCAGAGCTGCGTAGCCACTACAATCAAGTGTGTAATCTGATCTTCATCCTTGATATTCCAGCAAGAAACGAGGCCATAAACCTATGTTTTCAAAGAATTGTTTGTAACTCAATTAGTTCTGCACCGATTTGGATGAAACATAGATAGATTTGACGAGCTAATTCATGCGCAATTAGTGATAGAAAGCGATTTTTGAAAATATTATGTATTAGGTAATGTGTGTTTTTGGACCATTTTCGTGCCGAATGTGATCTAGCATGTTCAGAACATGTCCCAGTGACCTAGTATTTTGAGAGGAACAACGCATATACTCAATTAAACACGTGATAGAACCAGAAATAGGGATAATTTAGTCACAGTCCCTGTAGCTCTGTTGGATACATTTGGCAGGTTTTGCATTCAGAAATACTGTAAGGATTACATTTATGTTATGATTTTATATGACATGGGATTAGGCCTCTTCGAGGCGGGTGCTGAACCTTTAGGAATTTTTGGCATTCGTTCATTGCCTTGTGGAATTCAAACTCCAAGGAACTCGCCTAAAGATTCCCACCTCAGTGACTCCAACTTGAAGTATTCATTTCCCATCAATTCAACTGGGGCTGAGACCTGTATTATATGAGTATTCAGTCACTTGTTATGGTGCCGGCTGAACTGAAAGAATTTCGAGTATGACCAAAGTATAGTCACAGGTCACGGTAGTCTGTAGTTTAACCGCGCCCGATCATTGGAAGTCGACCTTATTACGTAAAGTGCGGAGTTTGAATTTTGGCCTGGGCTCTCTGGCGCTTCCAGCCGCATGGATTCAAAACTCTAAGAGGCCAAATGAGTTTTATTCTCATTTTAAATAAATCTGTCTCTTCGGAATTCTCTCTCGGGTCTATAATCCTCGTGGAATGAAAGGCCAGTCAACGGCCCATCGAATTTTGACCTCTTCGCTTGTGCTTTTCCGCGGCAAACTTGAGTGAGAAAGATGTCCATTCTGACTCCTTGAGCGATAATCTGGCAAAATAAATCCCTCACATTCATCCTAAATGTGTGAGCGAGAGCCGAGAAATCTGAGCTTACATAATAAGATCGACTTCCAATGACACCAATCAGGGATCTGACAGACTACAACATACGAGGTACGAGTAATTTTTGTTGTAGTGTCTGTTTATAAGAGACTAAGGTCACGGAGGGTCTTGAATACTTCCCCGTTTTGCTTGCAAAAAACCCCAAATTTTTCTGGGTCGACGAAGGTTCAAACGAGGCAGCGCTAAGAAAATTATTTTGGGGTCTGTTTATAAGAGACTAGGTTCCCTGCGGATTCCAGTCAAATTTGCTCGCGATGAACTGTCTTTTGTGAATTTTTCATCTTGAATACTTGGATTTGTTAAAACATGCATCAATCACAGACTGTCCAAGGACAAAACAAATGATACTAGTTAAGTTCTCCCGTATGTAAATGTTTGTGATGGTGGATGCATCAGAGAATCCGTGGGATGTTGTGTGCCGTGGAATCAATGTTAAGTCAATGCATGTGTGTCGTGTTTGAATCGGGATTGACCACATGTGGCCCACACAGCACACCGCAAGCGCGGCACACTGTGTTCATATGCAGCACATCATCGCCATCTGCGGCACACTCTTCGCCATGTTCGCATCAGTGGCACATCACGAGACCCCGGCCGGCATTCAAACGCGTCGCGTCGCGTCGCGTCTAAGTCCATATAACTTTTTAAAAGTATCTTCGGGAGTCGGGACAGGTATTCACTGTATAAAAATTTCTAGAGGAACCTACACAGAAGCTCTGTAGAACTAGATGGATTCCCTTACTTAGAGCATCCTGTCCAAAAGAGGGGAATACTTATATTCATGTAAACAAGAGTTACATATACAGAGAATGTTAAACCGCTGGTAAGAATAATAATAATTTTTTCTGCCATCAGGTTGTTAGTGTCGTACAGGTTGGGATCAGTCAGGGGAGAAATAACCCCCCTGCAATAACATAGATCCCACTCATCAGCCTGCTTTGGAACTTCGCGTGTGGGTATGGAATAAAGCACGTTCACATGGTCAAGCCTATGTGGTCCGGATTTTCACTCTTGCATGACGCAGGCACGATGGTTTCAGTGACCGGAGAATTGGTGATTGTGGGAAGGAGAATGGGCGAAGACAATGGCAGGATCAGAGGAAGAATGTACTCACAGAATCGAGCAATTCCTCGTGAAGTGTGTTGAGCGGGGAATCACGGGTGAATGAAGACAAATAAGAAAAGAGATGCCAATCGCAGGGGGCAATGCATACCAATTATTGGGAGAAGGAAGCCGTGGCCAGGTCCGCTCCAGTCCCGATGCAAGCGGGGCACTCGCACGCGATTATCCGAGGTAATACAAGACCCAATTAACTGCGAAGGAGAGGCGGGTGACGCATCATGAACATGTCATCACGGTTCCGAAAAATGGGACTCAATCTCCCGCCCCGTGCCGCATATGCTGAGAGCTTCGGTGATGCGGCACATTTCGAGATTGAGGAGGTGCCGGACTTGATTTACCTGGAGCACCTGTGCCGCAGATGAACGGTATGTGCCGTGTTCATCCGTTGCATTTGATACATCCTCTGTTTGAATCGGAGGTTGATCGGAATGATCTCTGCAGTTGAAAGTCCCACGTCAACGGATACTGGCCCGAACATTAAGCAGAAATGACTAATGACCAAACTTGAACTGAGAGCATCTCTCCACCTTCTCTGAGTGAAACGGGTTGGCACATGAACATTTTAGCAGTAGAAGCTGAAGCACTTATCTGGTGGTATTTTGATTGTCAATTTTTCTCTCCTCCTACTTGCATTTCAATTTTGTTTCTATCATGACTAATATTGTATGACGAAAACGGTGTTTGTCCTTGTAGCAAAGTTGGCGGATTGCCAAGTTCCCCAGGGTAGCCAAACCTGAAGGTTCAGCAATAATTCTGGCTCTATCACGTGCTTAATCAGGTATATATGTTGTTCCTACCAAAATATGACGTGGGATTAGGCCTCTTCGAGGCGGGTGCTGAACCTTTAGGATGGGATGGATACATAGACAAGATGCATCCCCCAATTCAGGTTTCCTCCCTAGTGATGTTCAGGGCTGGCCTGAAGCCCGCTAGGCCGAGCCCGACCAGGCCAGGCCCTCACCCACGGCTTGAGCAGGCTCAGGGGAAATTATGATCCAACCTGTTGAATATGGACCAGGTAGAGTTTCGGAGCATACCTATGGTTTGCATAACATTAGAGAGTTGATAAGTTCTAAAAGGACTGCTAGAGACATCACAGAGGCTTTCTGATGGATATACAATAGTTACGACTCAAATTAAGCAAGAATTGGACTTGAGATCATGCACGTGAGGAAATCAAATTTTCGTCGCAATCTTGGTTACGGTAAAGTTCTTTGACATTTTATTTGGCCCAGGAATGAGCTCAAACCAGCGCGTGCAGAACTTTATAGCGCCACCATATATAACATGCTATTTATCGATTTATAGCTGGAAATAGCCGATAATAGCATCAATGCTATATAGCTGCATGTGCTAGCTATGGACCTCGGGCTCTGGAATTTCCAGCAAAAGTTAATAACTGCTATTTAGTTTCCAACACAGCGCCACAAGAGCCGCTAGCCATCAAGTTCCACACTGCAAAAATTCCATCTGATGGCTCGGATGGCTGCATCGCGCTATTATATAAAAGGTTTACAGCTAACGTCAGTACCGAAGGCGCGAACAGAAATATCTTGTTTTGGGATGTTTTCAGAGAATTGTCAGTAACTCACCCAGTTCTGCACCGATTCGGATGAAGGCTAGGTAGATCTGTCGGGCTAATTCAAGCGCAATTAGTGATAGAAACGAATTTGTAAAAATATTGTTTACTGGGTAATCTGTGGTTTTGGGCTGTTTTCGGGCTGAATGCTGTCTAGCATGCCCAGAACATGTCCCACTGACCTAATATTTTGGGAAGGACAAAATATATGCCTGTACGAATTTGTCATAGGGCCCGAGTTATATAAAAACAATAGATCGATGCAATCCGTACAATATTTCTGAATGCCAAAGCTGCCAAATTTCTCCAATGCAGCTACAGGAGTAAAACCAAATTATCTGTACTTCTGGTTCTATGTCAAGTTACTCTAGGCATATATTTTGTCCTTCCCAAAATATTAGGTCACTGGGACATGTTCTGGGCATGCTAGACAGCATTCAGCCCGAAAACAGCCCAAAACCACAGATTACCCAATAAACAATATTTTTGCAAATTCGTTTGTATCACTAATTGCGCTTGAATTAGCCCGACAGATCTACCTAGCTTTCATCCGAATCGGTGCAGAACTGGGTGAGTTACTGACAATTCTCTGAAAACATCCCAAAACAAGAAATTTCCGTTCGCGCCTTCGGTACTGACGTTAGCTGTAAAAGAGTAGTCTACCTAAGGGGCTTGACGTACCTCAGAAACACGTTGTTGAGCAATCCTTGAGCGTACCCCTTTGCGGCATGTGGTCGTGCCACCGCGGTGTCTCCGGCCGTGACAAGCCGGATCAAGAACTCTCTCACGTCAACGGATACTGGCCCGAACACGAAGCAGAAATGACTAATAACAAAAAATTGAACTCAGAGAATCTCTTTGGTTCCAGGTGGTGAAAAGGGCTCGGGCATGAGGATTCAAGGCAGTAACAAGTTGAAGAACATATCCTTGCATTTTGATGTATTTCTATATCTTACCCCACTTTCTTTCGATTTATTTTCGCAATGACCAATTCTATATGACGAAATCTTTGTTTGTCCTTGTAGCAAAGTTGGCGGATTGCCAAGTTCCCCAGGGTAGCCAAACCTAAAGGTCCAGCAATTAGGCTACTAGGACATGTTCTGAGGCACGCTGTGTCATGATCACGGGTTATAACCGTGCCCGTGTCACATCACTATCTACGAATGTCTGCGTTGCCTTCCAATACACCCCCTCGACACAGACTGCCTATATCCACACCCCCTCACGCGCGGAGCCCCTCAAGCCAGACCCAGGGAAGCCCGATGACGAAGGAAGTCGGCAGCGGGGAGAGCCTTGGTGAGACGGTCGGCGACGTTGTCGTGAGATGAGACGCGTGGTAAGAAAACTTTGAGCTTTTCGACGCCGTCGCGGATATGACAGTCGCCGATCGAAGGAAAGCTGAAATTGCTGCGGAGATCGGTCCGAAAAACCGCCTCGCTTAGAGAGGGATGGGGGGTGGGAGGGGGTACAGCTACCGCCTAGATTTCGGAGGTCGATTTCAAGGGGTTTCGGCCCGTCCACCTCTTGCGCCCTGTGTTGAATTACCACTTCTGGACTTTCTTTGCAACGAGAACAAGCTTGTGGATTGTGAGAGGCCGTGAGGAACCACAGATTTGGAATATTTTTTCCTCTATTTCGGCAGGGGGAGTAGGCCTGCATGGTGGTGAGCCATCCATGGGCTGCACTTCCTGTGCAGGTTGTCAGTGAGGCAGCAAAGCCGGCAGGCCGGGGTGCAAAACTGAACCTCTGAAGGCGGGGCACGCTGAATCAGGAATGAGTGGTGCAGTGTGCACAGTTCCCTGATGCATTTGAGCTTATCCAAGTCCGTATGAAGGCCTTGGTCGTGGCGCATTTATTCTCTTTGAGGTAGAACTCATTTTTTCTAAGCGTTTCAAACACCTGACTGAATTTCTCATAAAAGCAGCCAGCAACGCCATTGTGCTGGAGGAGATGATCTCCCATAACGTCTTTTCCGCATCCCTGGGGATGGGACAGAGTGCATCGCCATGACCTGTTTCGTAGCTCTGAAGCGAGTCCATCAAATAACGGATTAGCGTATCAAGCTTAATGCATGTCAGTGAAGAGAATAACACAAATGATACATCTGATGGCGTTACGAGAGGCCGGGACCGTGATTTGGATAAATAACGGAGGGACGCCCACCGGATGCACAAAATGACTGCCCATCTCCGTAACTTCCCTTCAGAGCTGGGAAACACGGTGCTGTGCCCGGGATACACCAGACGCGACATCCGCGACACATTTCAAGTGCAACAGATCACGAACAGATGCGACACATCCCCGCAATGTGCGACACATCTCGGAAATGTACGACACACCACAATGAAATGTACGACACACCAAATAAAAGGTCGACACATAAGGTCGACACATTAAGTGCGACACACTTCCACACGGACGGGAATTGCCGAACGCAACCTCACCGACCTCAAGTCAATTTAAAGAACAGGAAAGTGCATAAAGAGGTGCCTCGAGCTTGAAATACATGAGGCATCAAGTATTTGTGTAAAGTAGAATGGTTCAATCGATAAGCATGAATATTGAACAATAAGGACCTAACGAGTGCGCTGGCGTACTGCGCGCTATCGTTTGGTTTCAACCACATTGGCGGGCAATATTGCTTTTACGTTTCCGTGATACTGGCTTCGGAGCCGGGGCAACCGGGGACGAGCTGGGTGGAGGGAAAAAAGCCGGGATGGGTGGGAGCTGAAGAAACGACGGGGCTGGCGAGGACTGAGGCTGATAATGTAAAGGAGCCGAACCACCGATGGAATTGGTGTCGTATTGAAGCGTGGAAGATGTCGAAGATGCCATCGAGACATCGGGAGTCGGGACACTAATCCCAAATTGGTCAAGGAAGGACCAATCGAAATTATTCAAGTCCGTGGATTCGAAAGCTGAAAGATCGAGATCGGTGAAATTAGACTTGTCGGAGGAGAATTGCTTGTATCCCCCAAAATTGGTGACAGGAGAATATCCGGAGTTGGGTGGATACAGGGTAGCCGAATGCGAGCTACCAAAGGCATCGCCAAAGATAGTGGTATCCCACGGTGCAGTATAATCGCAGGTTGGAGGCGGGGCGGTCGAGGTAGAAGCAACCTGCTTAGCCGATGCAGAAAATAGGCAGAAATTCACATTTGCCTACTGTTTGTCTGATTCTTAATTGTCAGATGAACTCAAAGACCTTCCAACTCACCGTTTTTTCGCCTTATGTCATGTACCACGTCCTAAAGAGTAATCCACAACAGAAAGCTCCCTAAAAGGTCCCGAAACGGCGCGCTATCGGTAATTCGACTGTCTTAATTTTTTATGTTTGAGTCTGACTGCGGGAGACCCAACCCATCGGGATGATCGGACTCTGAAAGTATTGACAGGTCACGAGTCCGCGGCCGCCCACAATGCGGAGAGAGAGAGAGAGAGAATCGGTTAACGGCGCAAGCTAGGCTACGTAGCTAAGATGCCGGCGTAAGTAACTACGCAATAAATAACTAAGCGGTACGTGGGTATCGGCGTAAGTAATCAGCGCCCATTCGGCGTATCCCAGCTGCGGGTTGGTTCTGCGGGTAAAGGCGTGCGGATAGCTCGGGTAGAAAAGAATAGGGTGGCCTGGGGGAAGGAGTAGCATAGTCACAGGAGAGGATAGGAGAGAGAAAAGAAAAGAAAAGTGGCCAGTATGGTATCTTGTGGGTCTGACCCCGAGGTCCGTGGAAGCGTTGTTCGGCTCCCGGCACGCCGTGCCTGTGGCTGTGTGTCGGCTAAACGCCGTCTTCATCGTCCTCACCACCACTCCCCTCCGACCCCGACTCCTCGTCGCTCCCGCCTCCGCCTTCCGCGCCATCTTCCTCCTCGTCGTCCTCTTCGTCGTCCGTCGCAAACGGCTCCGGGAGGAACTTCGCCAACGCTTGGAGCCCCTTCTCGGTGCCCAGGATATCGGGCAGGGATAGTTCGCCGGACGCCTCACGTAGCACGTCCCGGTGCAGCCCGTACTTCTCGCATTCCCGTAGTAAGTGTTCCCTCGTTTGGAAACGTTCGCCGCATTGACATCCTATACGTTCCATAGGCACGAATTTAGCGTAGTACTCACCAATGAACGCATGTCTTATGCATTGGACCAACCGCCCATATACCTCTCTCTTGGTGTCCGTGAAGTGCGGTTTGGGTTTCCACGAAGGAGGAATGCGGTCTGCGGCGACAAATCTGCCTGTTGGGTACGTTTTCTTCCAGTTCTCCGTCCACTTCGCCAGCGCCTTCTCCTTTGCGGCGCGTCGAACGTGCATGAGTGTCGTGCTCTCATTTGCGCACCACATCTCCGCCGCCACCTTGGCTAGTTCGTCGGCGCGTTCGTTTCCACACACAATGCGGAGTGAGGGCGGCCAGAAACAAGCAAATCAGTTTCCTTTGTCTTCCCTCGAAATCGACGGCTTTAGTGGAGGCCGGAAATTTGTTGTTCCAGGCTGAAACTTCAGGCCAGCTACTATGTCTTCCTTCCGGACTACAGCACCATTCTACTCACCAGCATCGATTCGTAATAAGGCCCCTATAATAAATCCGTACGAAAAGTTTAGCCGGACGGAGTTTGACGCGTGGATCGATGACATCACTGGCCACCTGCGGAGAGCCCTTGCGCACCAGCAGCTATCGATTCCAAGAGCCATTACCCCCTTGCCCATTCCTGCCGCAGAAGTGGTTGTGGGAAACCCCTTTGAAATATTTACCCAAACGTAGTTCGATGCATGGATCAGGGAGATCACTACCCGCCTACGAGAAGCGCGCGAGCATCATGGGCAGTCAAATCCGGAGGACGACGCCGTGACGTCGGAAGCAACCAGAGAGCCGAGTGTGGACTCTCCTGACGATTCAGCAGGTGCTGCCCAGGCAGGGATGTCCCGGTCACCTTCCCTATCATCTTTGACATCCATCACGGACTCCGTATCGTCTTCGGTGCATAAGCACTCCATCTCTGCTCGGTCGTCATCCTTGTCATCCCTGACATCTGTCACCGACTCAGTAGGGCATGAGGACACCAGTGCGTATACTTTCCCCAGAGCCTTGGACCTTGACTCATTGAAGGATGTTAGAGAATAGCACACCACGCTGGTATTATGACGATGGGACCCCACCTCTCAGGGAAGTGGAAATTACCCCGTGTATCCCACCTCCACTACGAGGAACGGAAAGTCAGTTAGACAAAGTTTTAATTAACAGGCACTCATCGGAACACACTGCCCCCAATACTTAGAACATGCTAAGTCATCTGGTACAATGCCCTGTAGTATAAAATACTTGACCCAAATCCATTTCTCCTTCCATGTATATACAGTTGCTCACAGTCAAACACGGCAAATTTCGTCGATCCCTTCCGGACCTACCAGACTTGCTTGGAAACGATTCCTTGTGACTTCATAAGCCTAACAGACATTATTGCTATTTGCAAATTAGTTGGCGGTCACGGGTTTTTGATCACCCAACCGCCGCTTTTGAACACCGAGCTTGCGCGCGCCATAACTCGCAACGGCTGCTCAGATTCACATAGTGTCTTAGTGAGAAATGGTGTATTCATCGAGAGCTCGGAATCCCTGGGGGAAATTTAGACAGTTGTAAATTACTTTCTCGGTTCAAATCAGTTCGAATCCGAAAAGGGAAAGCCACCTTGGTTCGACTTCAACTAGAACGTATATCGACCTCTCTCTCTATCTGTCAGCATGACACAAGTAAAACCACTCTCAGATGATCTTCGTGCTGTAAATGTACACATGAGAATGACCCAGGACATCCCAAGTATCATGAAACTCACCAATGTCAAACGCCGAACAATTGAACAGATTTTTGCCGACTACCGGAACGAGGGAACTGTAATGCAGGAGCATATGTACCAAGAGCTCCACAAGCATCGTTTGACTGTAGCGGATGCAATGGTGACACCTATCTTATTACTGAAACACGAGCTTACTGTGGAGTTCCATCACAGCTTTTGTGCGGACTTGTGCGCCACTGTCCATATTTGCATCTGGCAGAGCTTCAGGAGATTTTAGAGGACCGGCTGGGTGTAGAGGTTCATGAATCAACCATGTGCAGGCCACTCCGGAGATGTGGACTCACAATCAAGGTTTTGTCTGACACAACAATCTTGGAACATTGAACCTCTGACTTTGTTTCTTTAGTTGACGAAGTTGGCTCTAGACGAAGTGAAGCAAAGCGCACAGCTTTCGCTATGCATATGGGAGCCAGTATACGGCAGAGCAGACAGTATTTGTCGACGAGAGCTCTTTTGACAAGCGGACATCAATTCACAGGAAAGCGTGGGCACTCTCTAGAGAACGAGTCCAACGGAAGTGTTTCTTTGTTCGGGGACAACGGTTTGATGCCCCTGCCTTAATTGGATTCTTTTTGACTCTCAGACAGATATTCCATGCTGCAGACCTTAGCTAGAGTATGTACGAGAAACGAAAACGAAAACGAACCAATTGTATTGCCGGATGATGGCCCGAATCCTATCTCTTTCGCGCCGCATTTTCTAGGTGAATTGGATTCTTCAGTCTGTCGATCCGTTTGGGGTTCTTTCCCACAGATAAATTCCAGAGAGGTGCCCGTGGGAGGCACCTGGAGGTGTGAAAGTGTCTGCGCTGGCCACAGAGTGCAGAGGGACTGAGTGTAACACCGTTTCTGATTGGGATTTCCGGATCTGGGTCAAACTGCCAAACTGGGCAAATAAGTGACGGCGCCATGCAACACAACGACCCAGCCAAAAATCTTGAAAGTATTTGTGCATAGGCTTCTGGGTCTATAGTGTATCCTGATGCAGCCTTAGGATGTAATTCGCATTTGTGGTTGTATCACACGGGGTAGACCTTTTTTTTTTCGGATCCGGGCTTTGGCACTGTATCCAAAAACTAGGCCAATCGGAGCAGTACTTCCAATGCTACAGGTGATTAGTCTCATACACAGCCCCTCATGACATCCCAATTTGGGAGCCCTGTCATGAGGGTCTGGGCTCTAGCCAAGCAAATAACCGTACATGGAGCTCTCCAAAATAGATTGGGCCTTTTCGCCACTCAAGAGACCGGGCTTCACAGCCACCGATCACATCCCGAAAAGAGTGCGGCCTCCAGTAGATAGGAAAACAGGCACTGATAAATACAACAAAATTCTAATAGGTCTAGATAGCCTATATCTAAATCTTTTCCTCCAAAGTTAAACCAAAAAGCGATGGAAAGTGCCCAAACAAGACCTCAAAAAAGCGAAAAATCAAGAGCTCCATGTACGGTTATTTGCTTGGCTAGACCTCATGACAGGGCTCCCAAATTGGGATGTCATGAGGGGCTGTGTATGAGACTACTAGGTGATTTGCTCGAAACCAAGATTTTTCTCAGGAAATCTCATTATGTAATTGGATCAAAAATCCCGGTATTTGATTGACTGCAGATCTCCAATGCAAATCCAACGCAAATACTCCCGAGGCAATCCGATCAAGCGGCTGGGATCTCCGGTTGCCGTTTTGAGTGGACCCGCCAAATCAATGGCCGGACTTGGAAAAATTTAGGTCCTTTACCTTGAAAAAAAAAGTGTCATATGTCCCTTAGTGAATATTGAATAACTTTCAATTCCAAGCCGAATGAGACCAACTTCTTTTTTGAGTTCTCTGAAAGGTGCTGATCGTCGTCTGCGCACGGACCCCGTGACGATAAGCACGGCCTCCACTATATGCCGAAAAACAAGTCGCGCTCATTGGACTTGAAATCAAAAAATATCTTTCTCTATGGTGCCGGTCACCTAGCTGCCGCTACCAAAAATTAGTGGCCAAATCGGTCCTAGAAAAATTTTGGCCCTATACACAGCCACAGTCACCCACTTTTTTCGTTATTTCCCCTGCCAGTGGCCAAATTGAAGGTAAGATTTTTTTTTACCTCACTCAATTTTGATCCAAATCGAAATCTGTCTTGCAGATCTGTGCGGAATGTCAAAAGGAACACCTATTGAGCACACCTTCCTTTCTATTCCGTTTTATATGCCTCATTTACCTATCTTCCTTGCCTAATAATCCAGACAAGCCGAAGGCGATGCTCCTACCCGCAACTCAGGCTTACTCGGACCGCGCCGGGAATTGAGACCTCGCGCTGGCTTAGTCAGCCAGTCAACAGCACTGCTGGCTACTTGTCTTTGCGCTACTCCCAGTCTGCCGGAGGTCAGAGGTACGAGCCAGCTCAAGGCAATTTATTTCTTCATCGTGGACATTTTACCTGTCTGTACACGTAGCTTGTATCTATTTAACATGTTCTCGGTACGCGCTGGGCTCTGGTGCCACGAGAGAACGTGTGCAGCCATCCCTTTCATGTAAATTGGGTGTCAACGCGACGGACCTCTTTCCTCTTACAGTACCACCACCTCCAGAGTTCTTGAGTCGCATTCTCCGAGTATTGAGGATCCTCCGAATTGAATCAAGCACTTACCGAGTCTCGAGTCGAGTTTAGCATCAAAACTGAGTGTTATTTCTTGTCGTATCCCTCATATTCTACACTACGGCTATTCCATAGGCCACCTCTTCTCTGTTCCTTCACCGGGACAAAAACCCATCTTCTACATGGACCACTGCAGGTGACCCGGCATTGCATAGTGGGTAGAGCGGAGAAGTCATGGACATACTGATGTTATATCCAGTGACGACATCAGGAAAAACACCACTCAGGAATTGGAAGTTGTAGCCCAGGTAATGGACACAGTTTATAAATTATGATGTCTGTTCTCGTGCGGGAAGCCGGCTGGGCTGGGAATTCAAGCTTTCTGGAGAAAAAAGAGTACAAACGGATAGATGCGATGTGACACATGGAAAGGGGAGCGACATGCCTATGGACTGCATCCGATGAAGAACGCTCCCCGTCGGACTGGAGAGGCAGCGTGAAGGGTTATAACAGAGACATCTTCAGTGCCCGGAGAATACGCGAAAGACATGAAGAGAACACAAGTTTACCGGACAGAAGGGTGGGGGAGGTGGACAAGAATCACTGCGTTCCGGGCCTACCTAAACTCAGCATGAGTGTAGGTCGCCTATAAATAGCTACACAGATGTCTAGTCACATGGCTAGGCAATTTTTTAGCAATGTGAAGCTAAGTCTAGATCTGCTTAGTGCTTTGAAGGTCTGTTTAAGTCGGTGCAGGTCAGTGTAGGTCAGTGAAGATCTGTCTAGTGAGCTAGACAGTTTCTAACAGAACACACATTCCGTTAGGAGAAACTTTCCATTGGGTTGACCTCGCATCTGTATCTGAACCAGACAGTTTTGCTCAGAATCATTCTGGCCATCGCCTCGTGGGCACCGGCGCGAGAATCGGGTTTAAATCGATTCAAGGCCAAATTGGGCTTCCAGATCACTCAACCCCGGGCCAGCGCCCGAAGCTCCGATGTTTGCATGCATTGTGCACAGCACTGCCCCTAGAATGGAGCGCTTCTGGGCACGTGGCTTGACAAGGAGGGTACCAGAAAGAAATCTGAGGAGACAGTTTTGCTCAGAATCGTTCTGGCTATCACCTCGTGCGCACCAGTGCATCTCGTCTATTCGGAGGAGATTGTAAAGTGCAACACCGGGCGGATCAAGCCTTTCCGTACGTCCTCAATCATAAGTTGCGTAGCTTTATGGCATTCTGCGTCGAATAGCTTGAACTTCTTTCTGGCGCACTTGAGGTCTGCATGGGTATTGAACAATGTGACCAAAATTGGTTCCAGAACGTTCGGTGGCGGAATATAACGACGGACACGCGCCCACAGCCAATCTGGCCTGCTCCGAACAGCTTGGTCCCATGTTATATATATTTTTCTTCAAGACTGCTTCAACGCGTGTCAATTTTATCCGGAATGAAAATCGCATCTCGGACATCTGGAGAATTGTTTCGCAAGAGAATGATCCCAGCTGATATGCTTCGTCAAGCGCTCCATTTCATAAAGGACATCTTGAAAGGTTCGAGTTGGGCGCGGAGCCGTCGCCTCGGCTGGCTGAATGAGAGGGTGGTGCGAGGAAAACTCGGCGCATTCCTCGTGTGCCGCTATCACCGCATCGACATCAGCATCCATGTATTTCTCCAGGTCCTCCTCGATTACCAACAGCAGGTTGACTTGGTTGAGCTGGTGCACTGTTTTCGGAACGCGATGGGGGCTTTCTGAGAATTGCAGAGATGAGGATTGCAATACATCTTCTGAGCAAGGGGTTATTTTTTCACTTGGGGGGTGTGGCCGTCGAGTGGCGCGGCAGGTACTCGCAATTATGTAATTGTATTCGAATCGCAAATGACAGTTTTTGTAATTTATTCTTCCCACACTTGGATAAAGTAGCAGAAATGTTTCAGGGAAAGCTGCTGGCACACTGGAAAATGCCAAGTTTCACCAATGGTGATTTTGTAGCTAACTGACTGACTGACTGACTGAAGTTCTATTTACGCCGTACCTGGCCCTAAGGCTACACGGCAGTACCTAGGTAAACTAGTGGGGCTCGTAAGTGATACGTGGGGATGGGGTAATCTAAGAGACCTTTTTCTATATATGGGGGAGAGAAATAAGAGTAAATGTATTTCCTGGAATGGAGAGCAAAAAGCCTTCCTGGAACGGACCTGGGGCACTAGAAGGAAATGTAAAGAGACAGATCTAACCGAAATTGCATTGGCTATCCAACAAACAAGGTCCCGTGAAAATCCGGTCTGAAATGGCTCCAAACCGGGCAATTTACTGATTTGATGCAAAACTCGGCACACCAGGCCGTCATTGAATTGCATTTGTTTGCACTGGAATGGAGAGCAAAAAGCCTTCCTGGAACGGACCTGGGGCACTAGAAGGAAATGTAAAGAGACAGTTTTAACCGAAATTGCGCTGGCTATCCAACAAACAAGGTCCCGTGAAAATCCGGTTTGAAATGGCTCCAAACAGGGCAATTTACTGATTTGATGTGAAACTCGGCACACCAAGCCATTATTAAATTGCAGCACAGCCCAAAACTAGGCACACCAAGCCAATCCGCTTTGAAATGGCTCCAAACAGGGCAATTTAGTGATTTGATGTGAAACTCGGCATACCAAGCTGTCATTAAATTCAATTGGGGTGCACAGCCCGAAACTAGGCACACCAAGCCACCATTAAATTGCATTTGTTTGCACTGGAATGCAGAGCACAAAGGCTTCCTGCAAAGGACCTGGGACACTAGAAGGAAATCTAAAGAGACAGTTCTAACCGAAATTGCGCTGGCTATCCAACAAACAAGGTCCCATGAAAATCCGGTCTGAAAGGGCTCCAAACAGGGCAATTGATGTGGATTTTCGTTAGGAAAGGCTTTGCTACATTTTGATAGATGTGATAGAGTCAGATTTGCAAAGAGTTCAGCAGTGAATTCAAATATCACAATATTTCCTGATTGCAGTGTATTGGGATTGTCTCAATGTCATTGCCAGCATGATAAACTAGGATATTAAAGATTGCGACTGTATTGTCCTACGGAGGACATGGTTGCCAGAAAGCTTAAATGTGTCAAGGGACATCCCCTGCCCAATGTATACACCCCACTGACCTGGATCGGGTGCTCAGGCCCGGTCAACAATTTAGCGGTGCTAGACTGTTTGACGGTATTGATTTGAACTCAAAAGCTTAAACCGTGTTAAAATCCAGCACGTTTCCTGCGTGATACAGTAGGGGACAATCAAAGCCCGCCTGTTTCGGACGCGTGAGAAGTTTGAATGCCATGTCCGGTAGGGGACATTCAGAAGTCCATAAACCATTTGGGGACCTAATTTGGACGCAAATGAAGAGATCTGCACGAGCAGATTGTCCAAATTCCTGGAATTTTCCAAATGCAACGCCAAAATAATGAGAAATGTCGAAACAAATAGATAAAAATACAGAAAAAATGCCAATCGACGCCTTTTTACGAGCTGGTTATGATTCCAACAAATCCAGAATTTTCATGGAGGGGTTATCGTGGAAAAAATGATTTAATCCGGAATTCTTTTGCCCCAGAAAGTTCAACCAACTTCGAATGATGTTGTTGTCTTGTCTGTGGGACACAGTTGGCTGGTTAAGTAATGTATTCCACTCAATAAGATCATATTTCACAGGTATTTGACCGTCTCACCACCCGAAGAGGTACACACAATTTCGTTGAACCTGCCCAAAATATTGAGAAAAACAACGGCTCGTGGGAAAATTTTCGGAGGACCTTTTCTAGGGTCCTTCAAGTTTTGAGGCCCTGAATCTGAATCCGAGCTCAGATTGACGTGAAAATGGCTATTTGTTTCACTACAGCATAGGTGGGCTTTGATTGTCCCCTACTGTACAAGTTGACCACGTATGGCGGTCCGGATGCACTTTTATTCCCGCCCCGCAAACTTTTGACCCCGCCCCGCAAACTTGCCTTTTTTGGCGTCCCCGCGCGCGAATTTGGCAGTTTGATCACGTCAACATGTTTTGCGCGGACGGCATGTTCCGCCCCGCGCGATTTTGACCCCGCGCGCGCGAAAATCGAACTTCCGCGCGCGCGCAAAAAATTTCTTTCATGATCCCCCCCGCAACAATTAACTCAGAGATTGAATTCGAGATAAGGTACGAGTCGGATCGGTAGGACGAATAAAAGAGTGTGTGAATGGTAGTAGTAGAGGTCCAATGGGAAGTAGATGATTATCGAAAGAGAGCGTAAACAGATAGAATTGAGTTATTAGGAGAAAGTATGTTAAGATGCATGCGATTGAGGTCCAATGAATGGCGGGAGTGGGTATTAAATGGGAGATATGCAACAAAGTCGCGTTGACCACTCAGCCTCAGCCTGTGGACCACTGGATCGAGCCAGCTTTTCGGTGCCTTCCTACCCATCACTGAACTTAACGTGATCAATATGGACCAGATTGGTCGCGCGGGGTATTTCTGGCTTGTTCAGACGCAGGCTAAGATCGAGAAGCACTGGAAAGAGTTCACCTTTAATATGCTGCGCATCATCACCGGCCCCGAGTACAACAGACCCGGCACCTGTGAATATGCATTTACCTGTGAGTGGAACGGCAACGTTCCCAAGCTTATCCATTATCCAGACTTTCCGATATCGTGCGTTGAGCTTCTTAACCTTCTGAAGGAGACCGATATCGATGATCTTTGCGAGCCTTGTCGCAAACTCACGGTGTCGTGGATTTAGGGCACCGGACTCAACGTGATGAGAGAAGACACTTTTGTCGACGAAGCTGTGGCGGCCTTGATGGCACTGCAAACTGACGAGCCAATCCGTGCTGCTTTACGCAGCGCCATCGTACAATCCCGCATCCGCATCAGCTTCCTCAGTCAGATCTCGATTCTTCACGCTACAGTCATATCCATGCACTCCATCCTCCTTTACTACGTATACATCGCATTTTCAACACATTGGACCATTGCTTGCAAGCGCCTTCATTTGATACCTTCCTCTAATACCATTCACACGCTCTCTTAACCATCGTCGTACCGATCGGATTCGTACCTTATCTCGAATTCAATCTCTGAGTTAATTGTTGCGGGGGGGATCACGAAAGAAATTTTTTGCGCGCGCGCGCGGACTTCGATTTTCGCGCGCGCGGGGCGGAACATGCCGTCCGCGCAAAACATGTTGACGTGATCAAACTGCCAAATTCGCGCGCGGGGACGCCAAAAAAGGCAAGTTTGCGGGGCGGGAATAAAAGTGCATCCGGACCGCCATAACCACGTACTGGCACTCCCCCAGGTAGTAAAGGTCGATATCAAGAAGCTATGTGCGCCCCAACTTGTCATGCAGTCTAACGCAAATCCCGCCGACCTCCTCACGAGAATTCTCCCTCGCGATGCGACACTATGATGTTGCCGTATAATCGGTTTGGAATCAGGAACTGGATGGCGAGGTCAGTGGGAGTGCTGTAGTATTGACCTCGCGTCCAGTCCCGATGGGGACAAGTCGGGTCTGAGGGTTGTGTTTGTCGCGAGTCTTGTACATATTTGTAAAGCTGTGCCCGTTCTCTGGTCACAGGTGCGTAGTACTCTTCCCAGATATACAGTCTGAAGAGAACGGTCACAGACCCTGAACTCTTGACCTGCAACAAAGGCTACATTCGAGAACTCCAAAACCGAGCTCATTCACCACTCACCTGGCCGAGCCGACCTCTCGGACTACCACATCACCTTCGACGGCATCCTTATTCGCTCGTCTGAAGCGGTAATGTGGATTGGGGTGCCGATTGATTCGGAGCTGTAAGACGCGCGCAACTTCTGCGGCGAGGGCTCTCAACGCTTCCCTCGCCATAACTCATGCAGTATGGGGCCTCAAACCTCTTATGGCCTCGCGCACGTGGTGGTTTTTTCGAGGGCCGACCATGGCGTCAACTGCTTCATCCCCATTCCTGCAGTATCTCAACTGTCTGCAAGGCACCTGTAGGTAAAATGACGAATCTAAAGTCCATATTACAGCTCTTTGCGGAACTTAGGCCGCCGGCTGTTTTTTTCTTTAGGACTGTTTTCGGCAGAACAGATCTGACCAATTACAGCATGTCTACCATGTCTACCATTAAGCCGCTTGATGGTAGACATACACCGTGAGCAGATGTGACTAATTACACCATGTCTACCAGGTCTGCCGTTAGGTTGCCTGATGGTAGATAGACGCCATGAGCAGATATGACCAATTATACTATGTCTACCAGCAAAAACAGTCGTGTCTACCATTAGGAGCTTTGCGGGTAGACATGCCCAATAAAGGTGGACAGGAATTATGCACACAATAACGCGTTATGCGTGATGTACCGTGACGAACGAAGCAAAATGAGTCAGAAGTATTACAGCTTTCCAACAAACAAGGTCCCGTGAAAATCCGCTTTGAAATGGCTCCAAACAGGGCAATTTACTGATTTGATGCGAAACTCGGCACATCAAGCCACCATTAAATGGCATTTGTTTGCACTGGATTGCAGAGCACAAAGCCTTCCTGCAAAGGACCTGGGACACTAGAAGGAAATCTAAAGAGACAGTTCTAACCGAAATTGCGCTGGCTATCCAACAAACAAGGTCCCGTGAAAATCCGCTTTGAAATGGCTCCAAACAGGGCAATTTACTGATTTGATGTGAAACTCGGCATACCAAGCTGTCATTAAATTCAATTTGGGTGCACAGCCCAAAACTAGGCACACCAAGCCACCATTACATTACATTTGTTTGCACTGGAATGCAGAGCACAAAGCCTTCCTGCAAAGGACCTGGGACACTAGAAGGAAATCTAAAGAGACAGTTCTAACCGAAATTGCACTGGCTTTCCAACAAACAAGGTCCCATGAAAATCCGGTTTGAAATGGCTCCAAACAGGGCAATTTACTGATTTGATGTGAAACTCGGCACACCAAGCCGTCACTAAATTGCATTTTTGGTGCAGAGGATGGGAGATGTGCGCACCAAACGTGTGGTCAATGTTAGTGTTTGTTGGTACAACGTAGATGATGGAAGCTGGTGGAAGAAACAAAACACATGCAAGCATCGGCAATTCCCGGTTCCAAGGGTAACGATGCCGGGCCCCAAATGGTCTGTCACGGCGAAGGCAAACACAGCCACTATTGTCAGCGTCTTCCTTTCCCGCCGCTCGCTGCCCTCATTACCTACAATCCCTGCTTTCCGTAAGATGCTCCCACTGTCGGTGGCAGGCTCTAGTCGTTGAGGGTGTCGCCGTCGTGTCGCCGCCAAGATCCAAGGCATCCGGCTGCGTGCGCGCGCCAGGCGCCTAGTGCTGCCGCGGCTCGGCTCGGCTCGGCTCGGCTCGGCTGGCCGTTGGAGCCGAGCCTAGCCAGCCGTTCACACGGCGGCTCCGTTGGCTTGGCTACGGCTCAAGCCGGCTTCGCCAACGGCTTAGCCGCGGCTTCAATCAGCTTGCATCTGTGCATCTGTCCTATCTCTCTCTCTAACCTCTACTATCCCCCCCCCCTGGATCTCGGACACGGGACACCTAAGGAAAGTTGTCCAATAGCTTTTTATCCAAAGGTTTTTGGGCCAAGCCGAGTATATAGATCGTCAGCAATCTGTCTTTTACCCCTACTTCAAACTTTACCTTTTGAGAAACGGGCAAGAATTGCTTAAACGGCGTCGTTTTTTCGGAGGTTGTCAGGTGTGACGTGTCCGAGTAAATAGGTAGCGGATCAAATTTGGATTGCCGGCCTCGTATCTGACCCCCTTGCAGTCGATGCGCCTCCAAATCTCATAGAGTGGAACTCCTCAATGAGGAGTATGATATCCATGATGATGAAGCAGGGGCTAAAGCATTCCCCGGATGGTCAACAGGCAGCATGAACTTTCCGGCCATCATTTTTGCCAGTTGAGATATCAATTTGGCTGCATATCTTCATCTTTCTGTTCATTGTGACGGCTAGAAGACAGGTATGCCTCTGAAATTTTACAGGGGAACTCTCACAAGGGAAATGTATCTTTTAGATGTGTTCAGAAGATAATATGACCCTAGGGTGAGGGCCCTAGGCTTTAAAATAGGCTAAATTCGCGAAAACGGCCCAGGTTGTCAATTTATGGCTGTGATATATATTCAAAGGATGCGAGATTGTATGGGTCTTGGACCCTATATCTACAGGGCACCTCCTACCGCTTATGTGAAGCCAAAGATCTCAGAAAACGGTCCAGTATTGGACGAGATATATTTGTTTGTCCGAGTAGTAAGTGTGACCGGTGGGAGCCCCACTGTGGCACCCCTGCTTAAATAAACCCAGAAATATTCAGGGGAGCTACCGAGATGCTAATCAACGTCCCGAAATTGTGTGTCCTGTCCAAATAAAATTTCGGGTGTACTAACACTAGCTCTTTTTGACGATGGATCAGAACAGCCAATTATCGAGCAAACAGAATCTCGGGGAGCCCCACTGGATCTGGATCAGATCTGAACGAAGCCTGTCCATTCCCGGGTCAAAACGGTGACCTCAATTAATCAATTTTCGTACATTGCAGTATCCGAGACAAATCAAAAGGGAACTCACGTCTTTCATACTCCCTCAACATAATCAGTCAACGCTTAAGGCCCAATTAAAACAGAAACTAGGGTGGATGATGCATCTGGGCTTGGATATGATACATGATGGAAAGAGCCTGGACTTTCAAGCATTTCTGGACTGAAGTGGGAGAAAGACAGCAGGTACGAAGTATTTTGGTTGAGAAGTGAAGAGGAAGATGAAGAGGAGACATCTATGATTGAATGGGGATGATTGGACCCAACGGGAGAGTGATCGATGTAGGGAGCATGTAAACATGGAGACGATAACACAGTTGGCAGATAGGAAGGACCCGCATTAAAAATGGATCATATTATTTGACAGTTTTTTACCAGGGTTTGTATACGGGTTTCTATTTTGTGGAGGGTGGGTAGGAACTGAACAAAAATCCAGACGAGGAACTTGACAGGGAGTGGAAAAACGTACCAAGTTCTGAATAGGAGACCGGAGACACATATGTAGCAGGGAACCCGTAATTCAGCATCCCTGAAAACAGATATGAGGTAAGAAATTACACAACTGGTGAATGAATGTACCAGGTTGTGGGTAAGAGACAGGAAGTGTGCAAATATGTTGCAGAGTTTTGAACATGAGGATAGTTTAATTCGTATTGACAGCGCCAAGAAGTATCTGAATCCGATGTATTGGAGTTCAGATTCAAATTTATTTAGGGGTCACAGGGGATTCATTACTGAACAGAGACATCACCCAATCCCGAATTCTCAATGGACCAGTTTTACGACTTCAAAGCTGTCGGCGTGTATTGTTGTGATCTAGGTATCAACCACTGACCCATTCTCAGCCACAGCTATCGAAAAGTGGGGTGGAAATATGAACGGTGGTGACTCTCCGAACACTCCACTATCGCTGCAACCAATGTTGAAGTGACTTTCTTCATTCTGGGAGAATACAGATTTACAGCAGCAGCAGATATCTTCAGTGATGGTGAAGCATGCTGTCGGAGGACATGGAGGTTGAACCAAGTTGAATCATGCATGGTTAGAGAGTACCATGAGCGTTGGCAAGGGAGGGGCGACAATGTGAGTCTAAGTTCTCCCAGTCTCGACGTTCGAGCAACATCGCCACCACTTTTCTTTTTCTCCCTCAATTTTGGTCAATTCATTTTGCATACTATTCCTAGGTCTTGTTGCTCAACGTAGAGACTAGCTATGAGTCTAGACATCTCCGCTTGCGAAGGCGAGTGCCAGCGAGGCGCCGCTCGCGGCCGGAGCAGCCGCCCCAAAATCCCTCCACGTGCGGAGGTGGGCGTGGCGGAGAGACAACCGGCGTCTGCAAGGATGACGGCCGTTGCCAGAGGAGCCCCGTCGTCCTGGGGTAGCAAGCGGGTGACGTCGGCGAAGCGAGCCAGAGACAATATATGCTTTTAAAACACTCACAATGGGATGGGAGCTAAAAAATTTCAGATCGCCCAAATTGGGAGCCTCTGCCACATCTGCCTCCAATTGGTCGAACACCTGTATATCTCAGTCTTTACTATGGGCAGGAAGCTTCCATCGTAGGGAACTTCACTCCCGAACATTCAATTTCCATTCTTTGAGCTGGGGTTTTGACCAGAATCAGGTTCTCAACCTTAATGGGAAGTATATCGGAATTGTTCGCAACTAGACGGCCACAAAGGTACACATAAATAAATAAAATTCCGCCCCTGGGCATTGATATCGGCATTGTTCGTGACGAGGAGCCGGACTAGTGACTCGTGGCCTGCCTTGGACGCAGCGAGTAGAGAAGTTCCCAAGTATCCTACACACATATTTACGTCTGCCCCATGCTCAATCAGGAGCCGAGCAACAGACTCATGACCCCGAGTCGATGCGGCCTGCAGAGCTGTTCCAATTGGTGCTCCTTCTAATAGTGCATTCACGTCGGCACCCAGGCTGATGAGCAAGCGGACCACCGACTCGTGACCCTCTTGCGACGCAACCACCAAGGCTAGGAGAATGTTGTCCTCAGCATTTGCGTCAGCATTGCTCTCGAGCAGTAGTCGAACCGTGGATTCGTGGCCTTGGCATGTTGCAGCCAGGATCGCTGTTCCAAATTGAAAACTATGCAGATTCACATCGGCACCTAAATGGATCAAAAATTGAACCATGTCATCATTTCCTTGGGACAGGCAATTTCAACGTAAATTGATTCTGGATCATCGTGAGATACGTTCTTCCTCATAAAAGAATATATCAACCGCTGTCGACAAGAACCAGTGATTTCTCGTTTTGACCGGCTCGAAACGGTCAAATTGATGAAAAATTTCGGCGGAAATTATTCTGGACCATCATGAGATGTGTTTTCTCCCATGAAGGAATATATCAACCACCGATGACGGCGGCTAAGGATTTCTCGCTTTGACCGGCTCGAAACGATCGAATTGATGTGGAGAATCTTTTTCCCAAAAACACTCCTATGATTGGATGTTTATGATAGGCGAACGAGACATTTTTTAGAAACGGCGAACAACATTATAGTGCTGGTTACATGTGATGGCGCGACCAACGGGCTCCTGCCTAAACGGAGTCAAAAGTAGCGCAGGCACGGACCGCCGCAACGGGGCCTTGCACCTGCTGCAAGAATTCGCAAAAATTTGCCGGTAAATCACCCGGACAATGTGTACATGGCAATTTTTGTGTGCCCTGGCTTCAATACGACGGTCTGATGCGTGCAAAGCTTAAATCCGTCAAGTGCTGCCTTTTCCCTGTCCAAACCGACCAAAATACTCGAAAATGGAGCTGAATCACAGGTCAAGGCACCCACTGAACAGCCACCTGGATAAATTCAATTCGTCAAGGGGTGTGACGCATGACCAAAAGTTCCAATTCGTCAATTCGTCAAGGGGGCCGAGGCTGCATACAGCCCCCCGAAATTTCGTCAAGCCTTGAAAATTGTCCCGGATTTGGAGCCCATTCACTGCAATCCCCGAGCATTATTCAGGAATGGAGCAAAATAATTATTAACCAACGCCGTTGACGAAGGAAAAAAATCCATTTCTCACGTCTGAACTTGCTCTGAACTCGAACATTTCCGAGATTTGCAGCGGGCAGCGTCGGAAATGGTCAGAAAATCGATTGGAAAGCGCCTGTAGGAGAGGAAACTGAACGGGCGGGCTCTCAGACGAAATTTTCAACCCACCGTGACGAAAATTGAATTCGTCAAGGGTCTCCGTGATAGTGACAAGTTTCCAAAATTCGTCGCGTCAAGGACCCCCGTGAACCATAAACCACGAGCATTGGTTGTGTCCGAAACATGAATGCGACTAGCTGGCTGCATTCAAGCCGCGCTTGGGATTGCACCTGTTTGGTTAACGATTTATCGTTTCGAGGCTCCGGCTGCAACGAGGAGGGCAAGGGAAAAAAATCCCAAGAGACAGTCTTGTTTGAAATTCCGCTGGCTATCACCTGAGTGACCCGGATTCGAGACACGGCTTAAAATACACTCATACAACAGAATTTGTTGGTTCGGCCGAATGATTGTACTGCATTCACAAGCTGGCAGACACTCCGGCATTCACAAGCCGGGTTTGGGATTGCACCTGTTTGGTTAACGATTTATCTTTCCGAGGTGGCTGCAATGAGGAAGACAAGGGGGAAAAATCCCAAGAGCCATCTACCGCACAAAGTATTGTGTGTTCCAATGGATCAAGTTTTCCGTACCGTTCAATTCCTCCCTAACAATGCTTACGAAACTTACAATCCACGGCAATTCTTACGCCCATAACGCTCTCACACTCTCAGATTGTGCATCTAGCTCATCTAAATCCTCACAGTGCCGGATTTCGACTGGATTTCGCTCATTCCCACTCAAAAAACCAAATCTGGATTGAAATTCGTGTCGAAATCGACCCAAAATCCGCTACTGTGATATATATACACCCTCTACGAAAACCTGAGGCGTTCTACAACATGCGAGGTACGGCAATTTTGACATACTACAATCATTGCACGGTCCTTGCAAAACCACCGGTCCTTGCAAGAACGCCAAGCTCCAGAGACCAGCGGTCGAATAGCTAGCTTGAGTAGTTGGGGATAATCTAGAGTGATCTGAGAAACTTACCAGCACTTGAAACTGGTCAAAAACCTTTGAAAATGGTTGCCCTGGACCAAAACATCTTTTATTTTTGAGTGGTGACACATGCCGCGGTCCTTGCAAGAGAATAATGTGCCTGGTACACCACAACAACTTAAAACATGAAAATTGTGGATCCTAAATACCACGGGGAGGACTCAGAAGGATGAATTGACATCTTAGTCTTGGACCATCTGCCCAAAATTGGCCTTGAACGAGCCGAAATAAAAATGTTTTGCAAGGACCGTGGAATGACTGTAGCAGTTACCCGTGTCTTCGCCACGGATGATTTATTATAACAGGATTTCCAGAAAAAGATTGACCTCGAGTTCACGAAGACGCCGCTTGTCGCCAAACTCCGGTTGGCTCCTCGCGGCCTCGTAGAATAATGGGAGTTTGTGAACACTGGCCACAATTCCACGTTCTGAAATGCATTTATGGCTGTTATCCGTGTCTTCGCCACGGATTTTACGGCAATCGATATCCACACCCACCGTCGCTTTACCCTTGGGTGTTCGTTGGGATAGCTCGGATGACTCCTTCGTTTTTTTGGACCCCATTTCATTGACCCCAACCTCCGTCTCATCTCAGTTGCACCGGCCTCGGATGCACTCGATTTTTGTGGGTCGTCTTCAACTTGCGTAAGTTCAATTACAGTCGGTGTATGGTCTCAACATGTATGCCCCTCGTCCGCACTCATCTAGGCCTTCATAGGACGTGAATGTTGGCCTTGAAAAGATTTGATGTGCCGGACCCCCTATGGACTTTCTGTACGGCAAAGCAACTGCTATTGATGAAAGTAGAGACACATATGCAAATAACACAGAGTTCAACCGCGTCTTGGGCATCTCGGGCGGGTCGCAGCCCAAGTGGTAAGTCGTACTGTCCAATCTCCGTTGAAAATTAAATTAGTGACATATACCCAACTCCCCCCTTTGCGATTCCTATCTGACCTTTACTTTGTAACCCAATAGGTTCTTCTTTTTGTTTTCACCACCACCGCCTGCCCATATGCCCGAACCTGATGTGGATGAAACCCCACTGGCCTCTTTCTCTCATGCGCTCGGTCTATGATTGAAGTCTTCCCATCTTGTCAGTTGTCTTCTGAGGCAGTCTTTCTACTTTATGGTTCCAGCCCAATGTAAAAAATGACTCGTGCCGATTTTAGGTTGGAAAAGCAACATCTTGATTGCGGTGGTAGTTGCGCGGGCGGGGATTGAATATCTCCACTGGCAATTTCCTAAAACCTATCTTCATCCTGTTGATCATCGTATCAGTCTTAGAATTTCTAGCGTGAAATTTTCATCTGGGAACCGAAACAGAAAACCATGGGTCCCTGCGAACGCGGATTTTCAGTGCGAGTAGAATGGGATATGTCCCCAGTAGAGTTGAGCCCGGGGAAGCTGTTCTGCCCAAAACGGCTCAAAACAGAAAAAAAATGTCCCCGCCCTAAGAGCTATAAGCCCTCATTACAGCTCTTTGCGGAACTTAGGGCGCGGACAATTTTTTTCTGTTTTTGATTGTTTTGACGAGAACACTCATAGCGCCCTCAGTCCTGGTCCGTTTACCTTCGGAGTAGGCTCAATCGATTCGCATTCGCGATACGCAGTTTTCTGTGTCCTCACATTTTTTACTCGGTGTGGGGGTCTCAGGTAAGCATATTTTGGGGCATCAGTAGTTCACCCCCGATTGCCCTAAATTTTTTATATGATGTACTTCTATGCATAATCTAGTTCCTGAAATACCGCGATAGTGAATATGATGCCAGGTTCCGATATTCAACAGCAGGCTGACTGAGAGGGCAAATCAGCCCAATATTTCTTGATCTCTAGATTGAAACTAGACATTACATCCACTATCGCGGTATTCTAGGAACTAGATAATACATAGAAGTCCACCATAACAAAAATTTAGGGCACCTGGGAAAGAAATAGTGATGCCCCAGCTGTCCTGCTCGGAAATGTGTCAAAATGTATGAAAATTTGATCCCAGATCAAATTAAAAAATCTGAGGACACAGGAAACTGCGCGTCGGGATTCTGAGAAGATTGAGCATACTCACAAGTTAAACGGACAGGAATTGAGCCTGTAATCGCTGTTCTGCCCAAAATTACTGAAAACAGAAAAAAAACACTCGCGCCCTAAGTTCCACAAAGAGCTGTAAGCCTTAACCGGATTAAGGGGGTAAACCTTAAGCCAACACTGGGCTTAACCCTCGGGCCACCAAGACATTACCAGCTCCGTGCAGAACTTAGGGCGGGGATGGTTTTTTTTTTTTTTTTTTTTTTTTTTTTTTTTTTTTTTGGGGGGGGGGGGGGGGCAGGAACAGCCGCCCCGGCTTCAATTCTTCTCGGATTGTCTCGGGATATGGCGCGTTGAATTCGCACCGAAAATCCGCAGTCACAGGTCTCCTCCATTTTGTATTTCGGTGACGCAATGAAAATTTTACCCAAAAAATCCTGATTTCGGGCAGGACAGCTGTAGCCCTCATAATACGGCCCCAATTACCCTAGTTTTTGGATATGTCATACATCTCTAAGATTACTAGTCCACTGCACCTTTTATAGATTTCAGTACACTCTGTTTCTCATCGAGAGATCTACTTATTGTGGGGTGTAAATATCTTCCTCAGCATACCCCGCACCAATCACAATTGTTGAGTATGTTGCCTGTACTATAATAGGCCATGAACTAGAGAATATGGAAAAGTGTGTGTTACCAAAAGTCTAGGTCAATTAGGACCGTATTACGAGGGCTACAGCTGTCCTGCCGGAAATCAGGATTTTTGGGAAAATTTTCATTACATCACCGAAATACAAAATGGAGGAGACCTGTGACTGCGGATTTTCGGTGCGAATCCAACGCGCCATATCCCGAGGCAATCCGAGAAGAATTGAAACCGGGGCGGTTGTTCCTGCCCAAAACTGCCGAAAAAAAAAAAAAAAAAAACCGTCCCCGCCCTAAATTCTTCAAAGAGCTGTAAGGCTTCAAGGTCCGGGCCGGTAGCACCGGTGATCTCCAGTTGGCGCCAAAATTGACAATCACTATGTACGTCTCGCCTACGTCGACAGAGGACAGAAGGCCTGACTTCCGCAATTTCCGCCGCAGGTGTCAAACCCAATTTGGCAATTTTGATGGCGGCAGGATCAGGAGGTGTGATCGCGGCATCTATCGGCACAGACGCTGCACAAAATCAAGTTAAATCGCAACTCAAAGTCTTTTCAAGGTAAAAAGGTGTAACACATTGGAATATTTACAACATTGTTTCTTCGTGTGCGCGAAGAGGACCGACCATTCGATGCCCCTCCCCTCCCTCGCTGCGCTCGGGGCCCCCCCCAAACCGGGGCATCTCAGGTCGGCACGCTAAAGCCTCGTTCGCGCTTTTTTACTATATCCCGGGCCCTCCTCTCCCCACCTAACCCTAACCACTAACCCTAACCGGCGTGGCGTGACGACAAAGCTCATACCCGGAGTTAGGGCGCGCGTGCTTGCCCTAACTCTTCGAAAGCGTGGCGCAGGCGTCGCCAACGGCATGCGGGATCCTACGGATGGGCGGGAAAGCGGTTCGATGCATCATTGAGGCGTATACTATAGCGGGCGTGGGGCGGGCATGAGGGGAGTAAGAGAAAAGAGAGGTGGCTGACCATGACACGTCAATTGTTTGACAGGTGCGGAGTTCAAATTTGCCGAAATTTGCCGCGATCAAAATTACCCGATTTAGGTTTGACACCTACGGCGGAATTTGAAGAGTGGAAAGCCTGGGCCTGAGTTTGAAAATTTTGGCGGGGGGGACGAATGGCTCAAGTGGATAAGCCATGAGTCCTAGCCGGATAAGACCGGCTGCTGTAACCATCACTGATGTGAGGTAACGGTCGTGGGTTCGAATCCCACACAACCACCGGATAACAGGCTGGCTAATTTCGGGTCGGACACCCTCGACGGCATGACTGGTGAAATCCCAGCCAGATGGCGGATCTTGGAATGCTTCTGCAGACTGAGTACCCGTACTACAAACATCCCAAAAAAAAAAAAAAAAAAAAAAAAAAAAAGGGTGCCGATCATCGGCATCACTGGCTGCGCAGAGCCATCATTTCCCTTATAATCTCAGTGTCCACAACTCACCCTCTGCGTCATATTTAAATTTTTGAACAGGCAGAATGATAGAGGGGTCCTCTTGCAACCGAGATGAATTGACAGAATGTAGCTAAGAAGAAAAACGATTCAAACTCCGCGCTCAGCCCTTTTGTTTGGTCCGAGTTGTACCAGTCTGCCTACGGCATAGTGCTTGCACTAAGAATTGCCGCACCTTGGCAGACTGGTTACGAGTCTAGTTGACAAGTTCCGGATCCAACTCAGGCATTTTTTGTTTGGAGCCATTTCAAAGCGGATTTTCACGGGACCTTGTTTGTTGGATAGCCAGCGCAATTTCGGTTAGAACTGTCTCTTTAGATTTCCTTCTAGTGTCCCAGGTCCTTTGCAGGAAGGCTTTGTGCTGCATTCCAGTGCAAACAAATGTAATTTAATGGTGGCTTGGTGTGCCTAGTTTCGGGCTGATAGCCAGTGAAATTTAGGCTCGAACTGTCTCTTGGGATTTGTTTTAACGGCCCTGGTGCTTTTACATGACCCTAGAGCGACTCCAGTACGAACCATCAATCGCTCTGGGTTTCACCACCGATCGATCAATTGAACTTCCTATCGATCCCACCCCAGATGCACTCCTCTTCAGTGTCTACATGCCCCACCACATTCACCCAAAATCTGTCGTCTCATATTTATCTGGCATCTGTAATCAGCTGGAATCCCATTTTCCCAACATTCGCAAGGTTCCCACCTCTGCTCTGGTGTCGAAGACCCTTGCAGGCTGTAAACGACATTTCAATTCCGACGCTCGACGCAAGTCGTCATTAGCTCATACTTAACCAATGTGTCCCTCCGACTATGACGACTGCTTGTTCCTTGCTCTGTTACTAAATGGCTTCCACGCTCTGCTCCGACTTGGTGAAAGGAAATATCCAGATGAAGTCAAACTGAGGGTTACTTATCAAACTAACGATTTCGAAGATCCTGATTATCTCGCGACATGTCCTGCAATTCTACCACCTAAGCTAAACGTCATCGGTGTTGTAGGAAACGTTGACATGTCCATTCAATATCATACGTTCACCGTCGCAGGAACAAGCTACATCGTTCGTCCTTTCTGTTCCACACGCTGTAAAAGCCCATACTGACTTGTAAAAGGACAATTCTAACCAATTGGAATCCGATGAGCCATCAATTCTATAAAATTCCTATGACATCCGGGATAGCCGTGTAGAGGACTCGAAAAGACCACAAAAATTGCCAAGTTCATAGAGCTTGTATACATGCTATAGGACGTGTATACAAAATCAGTTCGTCTGGGATCTGGATGGCGGGAATCGATGTACCTGGCTAATCACGTGTCGTGTTGAGGACAGGGCCTGATGTGGGCTCATATAAGCTACATATGGACTAAATGGAAGGGATGGGACGTACCCATTGTGTTACTTCGATTCCCAGATGCGCACGGCCCCCACAAAAGTCCGAATTTCGGCTTCACCAAAATTGGGTGGTTTGGGGTAATGGACTGTTATGAGATGGGATACAGACATATAAAAACCGAAGTAAAGGAATTATATCGACTGTCATATAATTCCGTGGAGTCTGACTACGGGAGACTAGAAAATTACCCTTTTTGGACGGTTCGGCTAGGCCCACGCCGGACAAAAATCACCCAGATCGCCTCTAGACCTGTCCGGACAAAAATTGGCGGATTTGGCCTGACGGGGAGCTAGCCTCTTGGCTAATGTCAGGGGTCCTTAGACCGGTGACCGTTCTGTCTACGAGAAACAACTTGTTGGTAGACAGACCGGTCGATCGGGGCTTGAATTCATAGGAAGGCCGAGCGATCACGTTTTCAGCACGTGAGATTTGCAAACGCGCGCGCGAGTTCGATCCTCGGTCCAGGAAAAATTGGTCATTCCCAGGGCTTCAAATTGGCCCGAAACAGCCCCAAATTGCCCAGGGTTTCGGTCCCAAAGATGGTCGGATTTAATCGGTCGCACGACCGATTCGGTCAACCCTGGGAATGGCGGGGTTGCCGCCGGTGGCTGTGATGTTATCTGCCAAATTGGCCGATAAAGTCAGACCCAGGTCACCTAAATTCATGAGAATAATGTGGAAGCATTGGATTGAACTACGAAAGACCCGGGAGTACTCAGATTAGTATTATGGACAGTCAGTCTGTGAAGAAGAGGTGGCGGCAGATAACATGTCACGTGCGATCACGGCTATCATTCTCCTTCGCGCGAATTTCTTTGCTCGTTCCTCGACTATTCATGAGCTTTCTGCCATTTTGGGCCTATAAATCCACTTCTGGAGATCCAAAATTCTTTCAGGACCAAATGTTTTCAAGCAGTGCGCTGTCTACGCGATGGGTCGGGCATCGACCCCTATTCCACCCGGCACCCGTCGCTCCTCCCTAAATCTTGGGCTGGGGCATAGAAACAGCATTCGGGTTATTTCAGCTCCTTTTGAGATCCGTATGGCATTGACACTGAAAATTTACCCCTTCATTTCAATGCATCCTGTGAATATTGCGCGCGAAGTGCGCCCGAAAATCTGTGTTTTTGCACTCCCATCCCACCAGTGAGCATAGGGATTAGACACATCTTAGATATCCTCTTTAATCCCCTCTTTCTGGGCGATTTTTCCTTTTCCGGATACCCAGTAAAGTGGGCGGAAAACCGCCTGCGTGACCACCATCGGGTTTCGGACATCATCGGAATGTCATCGGAATCATTGTTTGGTCTATGATGTGACCGGTGCACATGACCTTCCGCAGCCGCGGCCGCGCGCGGAAAGTCTACTTTGAATGCACCTAATCACACTGCCAACTGGGAATTTCCAGGTCGGCCGACAACGTCCCTGAAATTGGTACTTTCAGCTGCGCCGAAATCCTAGGGTTAGGGTTTCCTTATATGGTTTATCTCATCTTATCTATAAACTATATAAGGAAACCCTAACCCTAAAATTTCGGCACAGCCGAAAGCATCAGTTTCGGGGACGTTGTCCGCCCACCCGAAATTTCCCAATCTGCGGTTAATCACAGACTGGAGATTTTCCGTACACGACGCTTAGTCTAGTAGAAGATACGGTCAAAATGATTCCTAGTTCAAGGGGGTCCAAAGATAAGAGAAATTGATATCACCTACAAATTTTTTTTTGGGAGGGTCGGCGACACCCTCCCCCCCCTCACAGCCACCTGATGCCATCAAATTCCTTTTTGGGGAACAGCCGTTGCCGAAAGGTTCCGCGCCAGGCGAAGCAAGACATACCACAAGGGCGGGGTTGCATGAATAAAGCTCATAATATTCATGTGGTGTCATGAGACATTCATGCATTACAGCCGTTTGCAGAACTTAGGGCGCGGCCCTTTTTTTTTTTTTTTTTGCAAGCTTTCACGAGAACAGCGATTGCAAGCTCAATTCTGAACAGTTTTCTCTGGAAATAGGCTCATTCGATTTGCTCAGAAAGGGCGGAGGGCTTCGCTTCCTGGGGTTTTTATGGGCACCGAAAATCTCCTTTTTGGGATAGATTTCCGTGTTTTTCAGTGGTTGAGCGGAGAACACGTCCCATGGGACCTATTTTGTTCCGATTGACCTAGATTTTTAGTATGGTGGACTTTGATATATTCCGGAGGGCCTGAAATACCGGTATTTTGAATGGGATCAATACTTCAAATATACAGTTCATGGATAAATTCCTTTCATTTTGTTGATCCCAAAGTGTATGGTGGATTTGAACCAGCGTTCACATTCACTATCCCGGTATTTCAGGCCCTCCGGAATATATTGAAATCCATCATAATAAAAATCTAGGTCAATCGGAGCAAAATAGGTCCCATGGGACATGTTCTCCACTCAACCACTGAAAAACATGGGAATCTATCCCAAAAAGGAGATTTTCGGTGTCGATAAAAAACCTAGGAGACGAGGCCCTCCGCCATTTCCGTGCGAATCGAATGAGCCTATTTCCAGGGAAAACCGTTCAGAATTGAGCTAGCAATCGCTGTTCTCGTGAAATCTTACCAAAAAAAAAAAAAACAGGCCGCGCCCTAAGTTCTGCAAACGGCTGTAAATGACTCAATCAATATGAAGAGAGATAAGAGCGGTAATCCTCCCAACACGGATTCTCACAGGATTGGGTAGTTCCGTGATCGTCCACCCTCATTTAGATCACATGTGCATTTTACAGCTCTTTGCGGAACTTAGGGCGGGGCGTGTTTTTTTTTTTTTTTGGTAAATTTTCACGAGAACAGCGATTGCGGGATCAATCCTCAACCGTTTGCCCTGGAAGTAAGATCATTCGATTCGGACGGAAAGGGCGGAGGGCCCCATCTCCTAGGTTTTTTTATGGGCACCGAAAATTTCCTTTTTGGGGTAGATTCCCGCGTTTTTCAGTGGTTGAGCGGAGAACACGTCCCATGGGACCTATTTTGCTCCGATTGACCTATATTTTTGTTATGGTGCACTTGAACATATTCTGGAGGGCCTGAAATACCGGGATAGTGAATGTGAATGCTGGTTCAAATCCATCATACACTTTGAGATCAGCAATATGAAAGGAATTTATCTGTGACCTGTATATTTGAAGTATTGATCACATTCAAAATACCGGTATTTGAGGCCCTCCGGAATATGTTCAAGTCCACCATAATAAAAATATAGGTCAATCGGAGCAAAATAGGTCCCATGGGACGTGTTCTCCGCTCAACCACTGAAAAACGCGGGAATCTACCCCAAAAAGGAAATTTTCGGTGCCCATAAAAAAACCTAGAAGATGGGGCCCTCCGCCCTTTCCGTCCAAATCGAATGATCCTACTTCCAGGGCAAACGGTTGAGGATTGATCCCGCAATCGCTGTTCTCGTGAAAATTTACCAAAAAAAAAAAAAAACACGCCGCGCCCTAAGTTCCGCAAAGAGCTGTAAGTCGGAAATTTCTGCCCAGCGTCTTGTTCTATGACGTCTTGAGATTTTAGGCAAGTACTACTCAAAATCTGTTCTCGTAATAGTGGTAAAAGTAGCCCGTGAGTACAATTTGAGTACGTTAATGTGGAAATCAATAGTCATGATGGACGTTAGGAAGAAAAGATCTGCGTGGATAATGGCAAACAAGTCGCAATATGATCGCTGAAACTTGGCGGCAACGGTCAGGCGGCAGGAATTACTTAGGTAATAAAAACGCAGCGAAATTACTTAGGTAATCAACCGCACAGTAACCGTGTTTGGCACGAGCAGGATCATTGAGGACTGATCTCCGTGTATCTTACATGATAACACCGTAGAACGCAAGTAATTGGTGCACATTTGATGCTCATATGGATCTGGGCGGTGTTTTGCACGTCTAGGAGGCATCTGGGTCAATATCTGTGCAGAAAAATTTAACATACAATTTTTTTTTTTGGCGGTCGGCCAGACACCCTCCCCCCCTAGCCCATATGGCAATCTCTTATCTTCGGACCCCCTTGTCCTAGTTTGCTACATAGATATGCTACTGAAATAGAAGGTATCGAGCATTAATATTACACGTTCATGTGCGAATTAGGTCCGTTTCACGACACAGTGCTAGCCTCCATGGCCTTGGAAGTCATCCGCGACATGGGCACCGAGTCTGGTCTTGAGTTTAATTCGAAGGCGGCGGCTTGTCTTGAGTTTAATGAGTACGTCGCCGCCTTCGAATTCCTCGAAGTCCCCTTCCCCTTCCTACGGAATCTCAAGTTCCGCAGAGTGACGAGCGGCCACGAAAATCTCGACCACGTCGGCTTGTGAGTTTCATGGTCATCGTCGTGAACGGGTTGATTTGGATCCTTGCGGTACTGGAATGCCATGATGATCCAGACAGTGACGGCCGTCAGGGGCAAAGTCAAGGCAACGTAATGTGGTATCGTGCCATATGTTCCCGGGTTAATCTCCTGGACGTTCATGCCAAAGATAGACTGAACGAGGTTAGTCGGGGGTTATGCGAGAAGACGCCTAAAGATACGACGTACAGCAGCTAACGACGCAGGCAGGAAGAACATCGTGAGGTAGGCGATCTGCTTCATTGCTGCGCTGTCTCTAACAGTCGCTTCCGTCAATTCCCGCATCCTCCGACTGTCAACGAGGTTGACGCTGCTAAACTCCTGCCGGAAATCAGTCCTCGCGTATATACGTAGCTCGAGCGCGACGGACGGACCAGATTCATCACATTCTTCAGCCGGTTATCCTGCATGCTCCTGCTCTGCTCGAGGCGCGAGATCTCACTGAGCAGATTCGCCGACTCCTTCCGCATCAGCTCCGTGATAAAGGCGATCGTCTCCGGAGACCGGGCGTCGGACGGGTGCTCTAGCACGGGGTTCGGCGTCTGCGCGACGAAGACCACGGTCGTTCAAAAGTCCTCCAGCAACGAGGCGTAGTGCAGCAGATGTGCGCGCACGACGTGCAGCTGCTGCGTGAGCGTCATGTCCGTCGTCGCCATGACCCGGGATTCCTGCGCTCCCCAAGTCAGAACTCCGCGAGAGGGTACTAGAGGGAAGAAGGCATCGTACCAGCGAGCAGATGTGGTCGTACAGGGCCTGGAGGGCCTCATCGAAGGCGTAGAGTGGATACCACAGGAGGGCGAGGAGGACGAAGGTCGGGTCTGTCGCGATCGTCGAGGTGAATATCTTGTTCCAGTATACGGATTGGCCCGCGGCGAGCAGACGCGTGCGGAGTACGCTCGCCGCCGTCGTCCGGTGCACGTGTGGTGGGTGGTAGCTGATGATGGTGCTCAGCCTGGGGGAGCGGACCATGTGGATGGCGATGACGTCGGGGAGGAGGATGTGGTCACCTGCGCATAAATTAAATCATACGCATCGACGAGGGGACGACGGGCGACGCACTGAAGCTCAGGCTGAGGGGCGCCTGGGTGTCAATCACCTGGTCGGCGGACGAGGGTGCGGATGCTGGGAATATAGCTTGAGTTTGGGCTTAGTGGGACCGTGGTCGGGTTTTGCATGAAACGAATGAATGTTAGCGTAAGTGTAATGTCTTGAAACGGGATCAATATCACTGGCATTGGAATTCTCGGTGAGGACTCACGGTCGCCCTCTCCAACAGCTTCTTGGTATCGAGCCGGAATCCACTTGAGGGATGACGAGAAGAAGAAGGGTTCGACATTATATCTGTGGGATATGAGGGCCACGTCACTCACGATGAAAGGCATGTGGAAATTCATGATGTTTTGTTCTCATAGTGACCTGCATGATAAATGAGCACGGTCATGGATATTTAGTTAACAGAAGACCCGCCTTGGGCTTTGCGAAATCGTTTTGAGACAGGTAGGCATCGTCTTCCTCGATTCGATCGAAGTCCTCCTGAGTGATCACTAGCGTACCACTATTGGCCTCGTCGTCGACGTCCATATCATCGCCGCCGTCGATATACTGTGCTCTTAAAATCAATTCGCCGGTCACACGTCACAACGAAAAATTTCGACCCCGGCAATAATTTTTTCTCGATTTATGCGATTTTCTGGCGGAAGTCGAATATCACGTGACTGCCGAATTGATTTCAAGAGTACAGTAGTCTTCGTCTGCCGAGATGTCGTCCAAGGTGAGGACCCGAGATGTCGCCGCCGCTGCCTCAGCCTTATCGAGTGCAGCATCAAGCGCCGCAATCTCTGCGATGGCCGCAGCTCGTTTCTGAGTATGACGGGTTTTTTGATACCGTGCACCTCCGCAAACTCGATTTTCCAGAATAGCACAGATTATTTTATTCCGGGAGGCATGACATGGTTTAAATTGTGCATAAGAGCTTGAAATCACTCAACATAGATACTACAATTTTATTTGGGGAGATTCGAAGAAATAGGCCCAAACAGCCACGTTGCCGCGACACGACGCACTCTCAAGCCGGCCTCGGATCAGGCTCGGAAGCACGGGCTTTGGCTTGAGCCCAACCCGGGAAAACACTCAACAGGTGTGGTCAGGAGGATGACAGCTGTCAGTTTGGGACTGGGATTGACAGGCTTGGTATGATGGCTGTTCCCAAGTGGGACTGATAGCAATTCCACAGTTCAATTGCCAGTGGAATCGATGGGACAGCCCAACTGGTCAGGTTGGGATTGATAGAATCCAATTAGGGTGTGGCATTGTTGTGTTATACAAACCATGCACCATAAATTGTACAATTTCATTTTCAAGAAGTGGAAACATCTATATGGACTGCACACTGTTGTAAGTAGTGATTCCGCTGACTCAGCCGTCGAAAGAAGAGGCCGAGGAGGGGCGGGAGCGAGAGACAATGGCAAAAGTTGCAGAAAGAACATATCCTAGAGCTTGAAGAGACTCCAGCTGGTTGCCTGAAAATCCTAAGCGGGGATATGCACGAAAATAATGGAGACGATCGGTGTAAGTTGCCTTTTTTTTTAATAAATAAATAATTTTTTTTTTTAAAAAAAAGAGGAGACATGGACTACCAAGGGTTGAAGCGTGGGGGCAGGCTTGCCAATTAGGTGGGCGATCATGGATTTCTTAGTCCCTTGGACATACGATACATAATGTATACCATCATGTCGGTTTTTGGTATCTTTGGCGTATGGCTCCTCGTTGTGGGGACGGGCACCGCCCTTGATCGATCCGGCAGCTTTGTCCTTGTTTGGTTGGCAGTAACGTTCGGTTCAAGTTTTAAAAACGCTAAGGCTTTTTACCTGGCCACTTTGGTGCATGGTACAAAAGATAAAGTTCTAATGAAATAGTCATTAGAATAGATGTACAGAGCCAGATCTTTTATTTTGGTCCCATGTTACAGTGTTCTGCCTGAAACCGAGATACTGGATTATTTCGATCACATCGACAGGGGGCGTGATGCGTGACCCTTTCGACCTATTCGACATTTCGACAGGGACCCTGGGGGAGCGTGACAGGGCAGAAAATTTCGACATCCACCAGAAATCTTGCAGTTCATGAGCAATGAATAGTAGTAGTTGATCTCAGAAATATCTGGATTCATTCTACATCCATTCTTTAGTTTATTTTCTCCTGGCCGTGATTCGGGTCGAAACATAGTCCTTTGAGGCGGAAAAACAGCAGATAGGCCTGAAAATGCCTTGAAAATGTGAAAGATTCGTGGATTCTCATCTCGTGAAGACAATGAAGGATGAAACGAATTTATGTCTGATTTTTGCCGATTTTTCACACATTTTCGTGACCATCTGGCCAATTCGACAAACTCCTTCGTGATGCGTGACCTTGACCAAAATTTGACATCCGTGACGCGTGACTGTCGATTTGACCGAAATAATCCAGTATTTCGGAAGAAATCTCATTATGTAATTGAATCAGAAAACACGGTATTTCAGTGACTGCGGATTTTCAATGCAAATCCAACGCACCTACTCCCTAGACTCGAACCAGTCCCAGAGGCGCGAAAGATCAAAGACAGTCGTTTGATCAAGTGCACCGGAGGGACTGGTATATAATCACCGGTGACTCGTAGACACGGAGATTGCCGAGACTGATTACAGCTGTTTGCAGAACTTAGGGCGCGGCTTGGTTTTTTTTTTTTTTTTTGTAAGTTTTCACGAGAACAGCGATTGCGCGATCATTTCTCAACCGTTTGCCCTGGAAATAGGCTCATTCGATTTGCACGGAAAGGGCAGAAGGCCTCGTCTCCTCGGTTTTTTTATGGGCACCGAAAATCTCCTTTTTGGGATAGATTCCCATGTTTTTCAGGGGTTGAGCGGAGAACACGTCCCATGGGACCTATTTTGCTCCGATTGACCTAGATTTTTATTATGGTGGACTTCGACATTGAAGCGCTGGGACCGGGTGCACGTGTGAAAGCGGAAATCCAACCACCAACAACACACACAACCAATCCAAGGCGCGTGAGTTCGGGGCTCCATGTGAAGTATACACATGTTGCAACCCAGACGATGAGCATCGTACGCTGCGACGTAAGAGCTTGGGTATAAAATAAGTGTTGAGGCGGTGCAACCAGCACACCGCCGAATATGTTGCGTAATGGTTGTAGAAACCAACTCCTTCGACTCTTCATCAAACAAATCTCCTCCACCAACACATCGTCCAACCAGTTCCACCTTCCAAACACAACTCCAACCCACAACCAAACCATCAATCCCAACAAAATCCTTCCACCAAATAACCGAGACTGTGCCAAAGAAACCCAGAACGCTCCTGCTGCGGGTCGGCCCATATAAGGTGCGCGACGATCCATAGTTGAGCAGGGTACTGGGGTCTTGGACTGATAGAGCCAGAACCACAAAAGAAATTAAAGTCGAATCAAAAGAAGAGGGGGGAGGATGGGGGTATTATTCTTTTTTTTGCTAGTACATTTCGCATCCCTTTTATACCTCTATTGTTTGTGTCCATCAAATAATGACTTACAGGTGCAAACCTGGTATCCAAAACCTCTGTTGCTAAGTTTCGGCCCTCGTGAAACCACGTTTCCGTCTCATCTCGTAGTACCAAACCCTGTTTCTGGTACATCCCAATACCAATTCCTAGGTTTCAGGGCTGTTTCATGGTGCCTGACACCTCGTCCCTTCGAACACTACCCTCCGACGCGTTACAACCTGTTGAAACTTGACCACCGTCGCGTCTGAGACGCGTTTGATCCCAAACGCGCCGCAATCACGAGGTCACGTGACGGTTTTGTATCCGGAAATGAACTCCGCGGAGGCGGTTTCTTGGTGCATAGGTGAGTGGCGTTCACTGCCTCAATTCCTTCTACGTGAGTATGGCAACCTGAACAGGTTACCAGCCCCTCGGGTCAACCTCATGCCTCCCCTTTCCAGCCTGCGAGCCTCGACACACGGGAACTCCCGGTTCCTTCGTGATCCTTCCCAAATTCCCTTATTCGTCCGATATATCACGAGTTTGAGGCATTTTCAACGATGCAAAATTCCCCCGCTCATCAACATATTCCAGAAGGCCTGAAATACCGGGATAGTGAATGTGAAGGCTGCTTCGAATCTACCATACACTTTGGGATCAACAATATGAAAGGAATGTATCTATGAACTGTATATTTGAAGTATTGATCCCTTTCAAAATACCGGTATTTCATGCCCTCTGGAATATGTCGAAGTCCACCATAATAAAAAGTTAGGTCAATTGGAGCAAAATAGGTCCCATGGGACGTGTTCTCCGCTCAACCACTGAAAAACACCGGAATCTATCCCAAAAAGGAGATTTTCGGTGCCCATAAAAAAACCTAGGAGACGAGGCCCTCCGCCCTTTCCGTGCGAATGGAATGAGTCTATTTTCAGGGCAAACGGTTGAGAATGATCCCGAAATCGCTGTTCTCGTGAAAACTTACAAAAAAAAAAAAAAAACACGCCACGCCCTAAGTTCTGCAAACAGCTGTAAATGTCTTAGCCAAAATTTCCGCTTCGTCGATGTACAAGTATTTTGTATCGAAAGTCTGAAGAGACAGTTTTGTTGAGATTTACATTCCAAGACTTCGGACGTGCTTGGAATTTTTTTAACTGTACGATTGACGTAACTACATAGACTCGCGACCAGTCGGTTTTAGTCAGCGACTTGATCACGAGACAAGCAAGGGATCAACTTCCTAAAACGACTGGGATCTTTGGTCAGCATTTTGGCGGGACCCGCCAAACCAGTGTTGGGACTTCACAAAATGAGACCCTCAGACCTTGAAAAAAAGTGTCCAAATTGTCATAGAGAAAGATGAATGGTTTTGAATTCTGAATCAAACGGGCCCAACTTGTTTTTGGGGACATATGGTGAAGGTCGTCCTTGTCGTCTGCGCACGGACTAGTTGACGATGAGCACAACCTTCACCCAAAGTCGAAAAACAAGTTTGTCTCATTCGACTTAGAATTGAAAAATATTCGACTTTCCCTATATGACTTTTGACACTTTTTTCCAAGGTTTTATGACTGAAAAAATGCAGGTCCCAACACTCAAATGGCTGGTCCACCCAAAACCGCAACCAAGTGTCCCAGCCGCTTCGCCAACCGTGATAATCGCAGCCACGTGATGGCGAACGCGGCTGGTCACGAGCCTAGTAACTACAGCAATTTCTTTGCGAGCAGAAAACCACGTGATCTAGAGGCCGCGACGATTTGGAAAGGCTTCATCAACGCAAATGGGGGGAATTTTGGATAGAAATAAATACAAGAGGTATGCACTGGTACTCTCTGAGCTTTATGGCTGAAATAAATGTTGTATGTGGTGGTTTCACTGTGAATAGTCCTGTGTGCTTGGAGCAACTCTTGTACACTTTCAAAGCATTCCAGTAAGCCTTCCTGGAAAAATAGCTACATTGAACAATGTATAATACACGAAGAATTGATTTTGGAATGTGTCTGGAGCCCATGAGAGTAATGGCCGCACGATTAGTGGGAAGTGCGATTTAGCCCCTATTTTGACTTGCACACAAGATCAGTCTATATAAAGGTGAGATCTTTTGCCATTGAAAATCGGAAGTCGTCCGAAGTCTTAGAATTTCAAGGGCTACAAAACTGTCTACTCAGATTTTCTATACAAAATACTTTTGCGGGACGCTATCGAAATTTTAACTAAGACATTTAATCATTCTCGGCAAACCCCGTGTCTATGAGTCACCGGTGATTTGGCTCCAGTCGTTATTTGAACGTGCATTGATCGACTGTCATCAATAGTGAAAATAACGACTGGCTCGAGTCTACCTACTCCCGAGGCAATCCGATTAAAATTGAGCTCGTGGTGACGGTCCTGCTGGAAACCGTTGAAGAAATCGGTCCGTGCCCTAAGTTTTGCAAAGAACTGTAAATGAAACCGATGCCGGAGCCTACGCGGATATTCAAAATGCAATGACCAGCGTGTTCGGGGGAACCGTTCCGGACTCCCCAATCCAAAACTTCATCCAGTGTATATTGGGGAACAAGGTTGATGAAATTGAGAATGCTTTGGAATTCTTACAAACCAATCTCATTATCAATATACCTCGATTGAACAGTAGCGCTCTGTTGCTCTCAGATGACGCAATAGATGAAGTAGTGAAGACGATTGCGGAGGCGGCAGTAGGTGGAAGTGTAAGTGATCCAGTCATCCTGGTGGGAGCACTCCTACTGAGTAAGACCACCACCGGTGACCCCAACCAATTCTATATTACAATTGAGCTCCCCTGTCCCCCCAGACAAGACCATTTGACTCTTGGACATCCGTATTGGAGGAAAAGTAAAACCTCGTTCGAACCAATGCTGGAGGTGGATGGGAGGTCATGCGCTGACGGAGGACCCCAATGGACGCGAACCCGACTCCGAGATCTTGATACCGGACTCCGGGTAGTGTATATAAGCATTGAATATCTGTACTGTATTCCAGGAAGTCCCCGCTCATGTCGGCCAACGATGAATTAGCTATCCCGATTGTGCATACCGCAATCGGAGATGCAGCGCTGTCCCCCTATGAGATCCATGTACAGTCAAGCTCCGAGGCAGTGAACCTGAAGCTGCAGGTACAGTCCATTCACCATTCATTTAGTAGTATAAGCTACTTATCTACGTATGGTGCAGGCTCGTTTACCAGTTGACGCTGATCCAACTGCACCTTCTGAGTCAACAGCAGATCTGAGCACCCAGGTGAGAAAATAATGGATAGATTCAGGCGATTTGGTCACTTTACAGCTGTTTGCAGAACTTAGGGCGCGGCGTGTTTTTTTTTTTTTTGGTAAGTTTTCACGAGAACAGCGATTGCGGGGTCATTTCTCAACCGTTTGCCCTAGAAATTGGCTCATTCGATTTGCACGGAAAGGGCGGAGGGCCTCGTCTCCTAGGTTTTTTTATGGGCACTGAAAATTTCCTTTTTGGGATAGATTCCCATGTTTTTCAGTGGTTGAGCGGAGAACACGTCCCATGGGACCTATTTTGCTCAGATTGACCTAGATTTTTATTATGGTAGACTTGGGCACATTACGGAGGGCCTGATATACCGGGATAATAAATGTGAACACTGGTTCAAATCTACCATACACTTTGGGATCAACAATATGAAAGGAATGTATCTATGAACTGTATATTTGAAGTATTGATCCCATTCAAAATACCGGTATTTCAGGCCCTCCGGAATATGTTGAAGTCCACCATAATAAAAATCTAGGTCAATCTGAGCAAAATAGGTCCCGTGGGACGTGTTCTCCGCTCAACCACTGAAAAACACGGGAATCTATCCCAAAAAGGAAATTTTTGGTGCCCATAAAAAAACCTAGGAAATGAGGCCCTCCGCCCTTTCCGTGCAAATCGAATGAGCCTATTTTCAGGGTAAACGGTTAAGAAATGATCCTGCAATCGCTGTTCTCGTGAAAACTTACAAAAAAAAAAAAAAACACGCCGCGCCCTAAGTTCTGCAAACAGCTGTAACATGGTTTCAGGGTGTGAGCTACACCGATCCCAGAAACAACATTTGTCTCTTCGTGGGGAACCTCCCATTTCAGATGACGAAGAATGAGTTGTTTTTGCTTTTCTCAAACAATCGCATTCAGGTCCAGTGGACAAAAGTGAAAAGAAACGAAAATGGGAAAAGCAAGGGAATCGGAATGGCTTCGGTCTCTCGCCAACACAAAATGATGGCAATAAATGCCTTGCACGGAGCAAGCGTCGGTGGACGGAAGATCAGGGTTGAAATCTACAGAGGGCGGGGCCATCTCAGATTGTCTAAAAAGGAAAGGCGCATCATCTTCGCCCTTCGGTCAGGATCTGGGGACGGTCGTTGCCCGGTCTGTATTCGACGGCAGCCATGAGGTCCTAGTCCTCACTGTCGAGCGTAATCAATATGAAGGAGCCGTATACAGCGAAATGAGTCGGAAGAATTATCAAAGTGGGCGAACTAAGATTAAAAGGAACCTATTGTGTATTAGTTTTCATTTACAACAGAAGTTCGTTCCCGTGTTGATAATGTCACCTCGCAATTCTCGCAAAGCCCCAAAGCCCCTTCCCAAGTTCGAGATTGGTAAAATGATCCAGTAATTGTCTCGTGCTCCCTAGGGCCCTCTAAATATGCCTTGGTGATGATTATCAAATTCTTCATACAATTGGAGAGGGTTCCTACAGCAAAGTAGCGGCTCTGCACAACCCAGGAAGCGATCAAGAAGATCCTTCCCTTTGACCACGCGTTGTTTTGGTTCCGAATTCTACGAGAATTAAAGCCGTTCAAATTCTTCTCCGAGACATGTCCCCATGAAAACGTACGTTTCTTACCGCGACTCACACATTCATGTGATTCAAAATGTCCTTCCTGAAGATCATCTCAATTCTGAATATCGTGAAATCGTCAAGTTGGATTCGTTTACAGAAATCTATGTAATCGTGAACGGCAGGCTGCGCAGCAGCGGAGAAAGCACTTTACCCCCAAACAGAAGTACTTGTGAAGGGAATGGGCACTGCCGAATGGGCCGGAGAGACAGCCGAAGCTGTGCGTAACTTGGGACTCGAGGTACCTAAGTGTATAGGCAGTGGAAATGCCGCAAACGAGCCAGAGTTGGAACGGGGAGACAGAGGAGGCGTGAGACGAGACATCAAGACATTCTTTGGTGAGGTGGTATCGACAACGACGGCGGCGGCGTAGGTGGATCAGACCCGACAGTAGCCAGAGAGAGGTGTCGAGAGACTTGCTCAGTCAAAAAGATGTAACAAGTTAAGAAGACGAGTCAAAAAGATGTGACGGATGCGCGAGGTTGCGAGATCTGTAGGCCGGATGGTCGAGGTTGAATTTCAAGAGGCGCTCGATCTCTGGATCAATGGACTCTTTCCCACGACACCCCCTCCCGCCCCCCCCCCCCCCCCCCCCAGAAAAGGCGACCCTTATCAATTCCCCTAAGGCACTGCGAAATGTTCCTGCACAACTCAATATCAGCTCCTGCTCAGGCTTGCCATTTACAAGGTTCCTTTTATTCTGTAGCTACTCTAATATAGAGAAAATGTCCCGCAGTGACTTGGAGAAAGCCTCAGGCAAGCCTCGGGTCTCGTCGGCCGATCATTTGCTGACATAACCGGAGTCCGAGATCCAGAGATCAATCACCTCTTGTTGAATTTGACACTTTGACAGTTCGGCACTGGGTTCCGGTGATTCCCGAAAGAGATCCTGATGGACCCCCATCTGCGCTTAAACATGATGTGGTGCATGGGGGGTGCCCAGAAAATGCCTGAATAATTGTAGGTAATCTATCTCACATCCGAATGAAGCCTGTCAATTTCCTACAATGGGAAGGTCTGACTGAGCACGATCGAGAAGCAAAGAGAACATACCCTTCAAGTGTTGGGTCATCACATCGAACAAAACCTGAATACCTTCCCATTCTCATCGATAGCAGTGGCGGCTTGAAAATATTTGTGAGAAAATACAGATGGAAGGGAGGCAATCAAGAACATACTTTGAAGATCAGCCAAGACCGTGACCGTTGATTCGTGGCTGAATAGATATGCATAATGAGTGAATGCATTCAATGTGCTACCAAGCTTGTTCTGTGGCCACGCAGGATAGTCATTTGTTCCACTCCAGTGCTTGACTGGACTGGATCGCCGTGGTTCAAATAGCCAAACAACGAGGCCAGGATCGGCGCTGGAACCGTCTTCAGCTTGGAATGTGGCCTGGTACTCCTCTACAGAGAGGCCTTTGATGGCCCCGAGTCCGCCGGAATTACCTCAAATCCAAGCTTGAAATCTGTCACCTGGATCCCTGCAGGAGTTCAACTACAAAAAAATCGAGAATAATCGCAAAACCTTACCATGCTCACTGTCTACACCCTGTTTCTTTGCCTCACCAATAAAGTGCTGGAGAAAATAGCCCGTCCTTGCCAGTCGAGCCACTTCCTTGATCAGCTGGTCATGGTTTTCCTTTACGTTGACATTTCCTTCACCGGCTCCAATATCGCGAAACCGCTTAGCAACCATCGGAAATCCGTTCAGAATGGCCTGCAAACCGGACAATAAACAAAGGCTCATCAAAAACAAGAGAGTGAAGGAATAGTATACCTTGAAAACCATTTTTGTTGTGCCCTGGTCAAACGGCGTGTCTTGAAGGAGGCATGTTGTAGTAGTAAGGTTTTCATGGTCCTTAATATCTGGCCAGCACGCCGTGCGGAAATCGATCCGACGACCCGGTCGCCGCGTTTGCGCCGATGACGCTCTCACGCCGTCTGCGACGTGGCGACATCCAACCCGGACTGTTCCTGTGTGAACAATCTTGAGGGAAAGATTGGTCTCAAAAACATTCAATTCTCGGTCTATCGCGACAAGAATGGCACCAAATGATGCGCTTTTTTATGTCGCGGTTCGACTGATACCAAAATCATGGCCAACGGGGAGGAAAAAATCTGTTCCCAAGAGGATGTTATCACGAATGCGTAATCGTGATTATGCGGGACAGCGTTCTGTCTTCTTCGCGAGCATTTTGCGCCTCAGCGGATCTCTAGTACGCTACCACTCACCAATGCTCCACGCCTCTCTAATTTGGATGCCCGGCTACTTGAGCAGATGGAGCAGCATATTGGTTTCAGAGAGACATTTAAACTTTACAGCTGATTTTAGGCCCGACACCTGTTTTGGGCTTGAGCACAGCTTTATCCGAACTTCGCTCTGACTTCTCTCAAGATTGTCTCACCATCCGAACTTTCGCTCCAAGATATTCTGCCATCCGTCCCGTTTTATCCGAACTTTCCTCTGACCTTAGGTCTCAAAATTTGTAATTTTACCCGAACCAGTGATCCGGACTCCAAAGAGATAATCAGGGCTCCTGCTTCACTCGGCTTGAGGAGGGTGAATGAACTTGTCACACTCTCCTATTATTTTGGTTGTGTGCCTAGTTTCGGGCTGTGCTGCAATTTAATGACGGCTTGGTATGCCAAATTTCACATCAAATCAGTAAATTGCCCTGTTTGGAGTCATTTCAAACCGGATTTTCACAGGACCTTGTTTGCTGGATAGCCAGCGCAATTTCGGTTAGAACTGTCTCTCTACATTTCCTTCTAGTGCCCCAGGTCCTTTCTGGGAAGGCTTTGTGTTCTCCATTCCAGGGCAAACAAATGCAATTTAATGATGGCTTGCTGTGCCGAGTTTCGCATCAAATCAGTAAATTGCCCTGTTTGGAGTCATTTCAAACCGGATTTTCACGGGACCTGGCACAACTGCCTGAGAGGTGTCGGCGGCTCTCGGCCTTTTTTTGGATGGCTCACATGTCATCCATCTGATATGACTTGTTGCCATCCAACCCCACATGCGCTCCTCTTCCCATGGGACATGTCACGCATCCGTGTCCAGACACACAGGTAGGATTTCGGCGTACAGAGAATAGTACTGACTACGTGCTATGAAGTATTTAGAAAACGTAAATATCATTTATTTTGGCGTAGAGCTTTATCCCCTGCCTGGCGCGATCCTTGCGTTGCTCCCTGAAGGCATCCCACTCGTGATCCAAAGGATCGGCCTCAAACTCGTAGTCCGACCGGAAATCCTTCTCAATCCAACGCAGAATCTCGGCGTGGCAGAACTGCTGGAAAATATAGAACGTTTCATGAGGCGCGACCCCGACGAATGAGAAACGCTTCGTCCCCGCCGGATACAGGACAGTCGTGCCGGGTCGGAGGGGGAACACTGCGAAATCATCCCAGAAGACCAGGAGAGGTCGGCCTTCCTCCCAGGCGTACGTACCTCCGACCGTGAGAGCCTCCATGGTGTCGAATCTGGCCTCGCGGTTTTTACGCGAGAGTTGCGGGCCATCACCGAACGCAATCTCGGTGGTCGTAAACACTGAGTCCGGGAAGGCGGGGCTGATTTGGGTCTGAGCTTTGAGTCAGCTCATCTGATGCTCAAGGTCAGCATAGGCCTTGGGTGCGATCTGGCGAAATAGGTCTACGGGTAGGTAAGCTCGTGGCTTCGGCACAGTGTTATTAAACGATGAACTCACGGTTTTGATAGGCCGAGATCGTCTGGAACGCCTCGCTCGTCTTAATGAAGGTGATGTCATTAAGCAGGGTATCCGGCACACTGATCATGTGAGGTCGCTACCCGTCATAGATTGTCAGTTTATCTGTCAGATTATAGGTGGAGAACTCACCGCCCCCTGGCAGATCGCCAAAGCCAATACCGAACCGGACCCGCGATTCTTCGTGACCCAAGTTGGGAAACACCGCGTTACGGTATATGCGTCCCATCGCCTTGTTGGCATGTTGCATAACATGGACCCACAGCCGCTTCTGGTCCTTGGGGGGGCCGGCGATCACAGCTGTAACATAGCCCTTGTTGTCGATCAGCGGCGTCGTAGCTCTGGGACATGTGGTGAGTTATGACTCTCACGGCATCAAAATACTTACTCTGGGTCCGGCGCATGAATAATGTGGCCATGCGCGACCAGCTTCTCCGCATTCCAGACTTCGGGGAGGGTAGGGTCAGTTCGATGGCGCAGAAGGCGCGCCGAGTGACGCGTAGGACGGCCAAACTGCCGACGTCGTTTGGCGAGAGCAATGGCCTTCGCGCGCTTGATGGTGGAGGCCTTCGCCTGTGCTTCCACCTTCGCTTGTGCCTCCTTGCTCTTGCGCTCGGCTAGGAAGCGCATTCGGTCGCGCTTGCTGTAGGTTTTGAGGGTGGGACGCCACCCGTTCGCAACCTCAGTCAAAGTCGGACTGATGTCGCGACTCGGAGGGAGAGGCGTCAAAGGGCTACTGACGTACATCAGCCAGGACATGTGACCGTGAAATTCCTTTTTCTCACTTTACAGCTTCTTGCGGAACATAGGGCGCGGGCGAAAAATTCCCATTTTGAGACATTTTTCATGTTTTCGACCATTTCTATTGTTGCGGGTTCAGTTCTTGCCCGTTTGCTTTGTAAGTTAAACCATTCAATTCGCATCGAAAATTCAGAGGGGGTGACGTGCCCGTATTTTTTCTCCGGCTCAAATGTACCATTCACCAGCTCTTATTTGGTGTTTTTTTTTTCTATTCTGAGAGCAGAACAGCTGCAGAGCTCTATATAGTTGTAAAATCATCCCAAGATTTTGGCAGGGTGTACTTGTGTGTATTCCTGAGGGCATGTCGGGGCCACATCGCGAATATTTCTTGCAATTTGACAGTTTTTAACTGTGCTATGTGTCCTAATATGAGCCATTGGGCTCTCAACGAATTTGCTCTTGAAAGTTGTTCTGTGCATCTGGACTCCTTCAATGAGCTTACCTAACTACTTGGAAGACCTCATAAGGTGTCAGTATATCTCGGAATGGGCCAAGATAGCGCACAAACGCGTTACCGGATAGATCTCGTGACCTAGCCCAGACGTGTCGTGTCACTCGATCCCAATACTTTTGGGTGTCCATAGAGGTTCGGGGTCATTTAGAGGGGCTCTCCATACAATATAAACATCTTAGGGAGGTGCAGACCTTCTACGTTCATCAGATAATAGCAGGGAAGTTCTACTCCAATTTGTATCAACCATGATGAACATCAGGAAAATCTGAAATTCTTCATAGCAGGCGTATCTGGGGTTTTGATACATCGCGACGTTCTGATGAGAAAGTTATGCGCGATGCATCAAAAGCTCTCGTGAGAGGATCTCACGATGCATCGGTCTAGAGGGACTTCCATTCCAGGCAGTCTTGTTATACGGCCGCTCGTAATCATTATCTGATCAGGCGGCGGTGTCGTCCCGACAGTTGGACGGCGGGGCGCTGTCGGGTGGCGGTAATTACCTTTTTCGGTGTTTTTACCCTAGGTCCGCGTAGCTTCCAGAATTGTCAGTAAGCATAGTTCATATATCAATATGTACCCACCCGCGTGCGCAAGGCCGCTGAGTGTTTGGTTTATGTGCAGTGAGCGTGCCAATGTCGTGTAATTAGGACGACGACGTGTTATTTGTTCGTGTTATGATCGGACTTTGCTACTTTCCGCCTCCTCATTCAGCCCTCCTCGTTCGCCCCTGCCCGTGTCCTCTTCCCAGTACCTTCGCTATAATCCCAAGAATACGCGAGGAGGCCTTCAGAATTGTTATCTGCTCTGTTACGGCCTCTCGGCTCGTCTTTGACCTACCCTCCCCCCTTTGCTCCTGCCTACCTGCCCCACTATCCGGTCCTATGGCGTTCCTGAGTCCCTGGGTAGTCCTCCCTCATATGATAAACCATTCAAATGAGCTACAGGTGCCACCATCCCTTTGGATCGCTCGATCCCTGCGTGCAGCCCTGTCCTGCGCCCTCGCCACGCACCACCCCAATATGCCTGGCCCGTATCCGGGGTTCTTGATGCATCTACCCGACGTTCAAATCCCGAACTTCAGCCCAATACCTGTCCCGTTCCCCCCGCTGCATCGTTTCGGCTCTCCGCGCGCACCCCGGCCCGCACCGCCTGCCCGCTGCACAAATATGTCTGGTAAATGTTCCCCCATCCAGGGGCATCCCATGAAAACTCACTCCCCAACTCTTAGCCCCTCAATATATCCCGTTCTCGCACTGGACCGCTTGGCTCCCTGCATGCCACCCCTCTCGAAACACTCCATGCGCTGCACAGATAATCCCAGTGAGTACTTTTCAGAGTTGAGGAATTATATAGATACTCACTCCCCAAGTTTCGAGTCTTTCTGCTTCACACTTTTCCACTATGATCAGTTCAGCGGCACGGAAAAAATCACGGCTTCCTAGCACCTTCCCGTACTTTCCACCTTCCGGATGTCACTTGACGTCCGAATACATGTATACAGATATTTCTCACCCGCTTTATATCGCTAATCGGCCATTGTTGCGCATCCGCGACAATAATTTCTTTCGGCAAATTAAGCGCCCACGGCGCCTATTATCTTGAAACGTCCCGTTGGTTTGCCTTGTCTACCCATTGAGTATATTTTCGCATTTTTATGGTACCCCTAACTCGATTATCAAGTTAGGTGCCGTTTATACACCTCTTCGCGTTGCTTGAAACCGTTGTTTGGCCCTAGATTCCCCGGATATGTGTTTTTACATCCCCCTCTTCACCTGGTCTCCTGAAAGTGTATATGGGTGTTAATTTTGTCTAATATGATACCCAAGCGACCAAGGAACATGATAGTCAATTCCTTCCGAGCTTTGCTGCAAGCCCTGTGACTGCGTGGTATCGGCCTTACAATCCACTCCCGCCTGCATCCTATTTATGCTTTCGAGTATTTCTTGACCTCTAGGCCTTGGGAGATGGGTACAGAACAGCTTCAGGATTCATTAGTGAGTGTAGATCAACCATCAAAACAAATTTCTTGCCAAAAGAAACCTCGGTATATGGAAGACCACGTCGAGATACGGATGTACGTCGTAAACAGTGGTTCTGAAGTGACCAAAATGTGAACTCGAAAAAATAAGTTTTTGAAAGTGCAAACTTTTGATGTATTCGGACCTGGTTTTGAAGGATATTATGGTTTGCGATGGAATAGTTACAGAAATGGCCGTTCCTTCGAATATCAGAGCCGGTTTTGTATGTTGCCGGCCTCCGATCTCCGATAAACATGAAATTGGAGGTCATAGGAGCATTGGTACGAAGATATAAGAGCTTCTGTCTACTCAAAATTGCGAAATTCGCGATATTCATGCAATAAGAACGCAAACTGTTTGTTTCCGCCCACCTGAAACGAGCCGAAATGGGTTGTTTCCATTTGTTTATATTCGATCAAACGACATCTCTTGCGCTCGACTCCATCTTCTTTTCCTTCCCTGTTCTGCTCCGTGGCATCTGGCCCTCTGAAACTTTGCAAGGGGTCTCTCTAAGGCTCCAACCGTTTCCGTTTGTAAACGTTTATAAATGGTTTAACCGTTTATATTTACCATTTAGTTTACGAGCCCCTGTAAACGGTAAACAAACGGTAAACAAACGGTTTAAACGGATACTTTCCGAGGCAGTTCAGAGGTCCTTGCGCGCACCAGAACTTCAGTCGGTAGTTCGGATCACTCCCAAATCATCTACGTGTTTTCGCGTTTGTCAAGAGATTCGTCATCTGCCGACTTCCGAAATCACATAAATAGACATAAATGGTGACAATGTGACGGGACGCGTCTTTGTCTCCACTTTCAAGATGGCTGCTGTGTCCGCTGGGAACGATCCCAAACCTCGTCGCAATCGCGTCGCCTCTTCCAGAGTCACTGATGGTGCTAATGGAGAAGCACCCAGTGCCGCCCACCAAAATGTTCTTGCAACTTCTCCCATCGCTACGTACAGCCGCCGCCGCCGGTTTGGAGAAGCTTGGTGTGTATTACGAGAAGGCGAGGGGGTGTCAGTTTAATGTTATCGCGACAAGTAAGTGCGCTTGACTCAGAAACCAGTCTATACTCACGAGCGCTTACTTCCTGTGCTCCATCCTTGCCTGGGTCTTTCCTGGTTTCGCAAGATGGGCAAGGAATTGGATGATCCCGAGCGAGCGGATAAGGCCCGGACTTTATTCAAATTCGTCTACGACTCGTACAAGAAGATCCGCCATCAGAAAGTCCAGCGGAGCCAGAAGACCTCCAATAGACCGGCAAAATCTACTAGCAGCTTTCTCCACGACGTTTGTATGCTTGATGTCGACGAAGACGTTCCCAGCGAAGAGCAGGCCGAATACGAGCGGTTCTACGTCGCTAGCCGGACTTATGGCCATGGTGATCCCCTTCTTCCTTTGGCATGGTGGAAGATGCGCACATCATATATTAAATTTAATGATACCTAAACCGACTGCCTTCTTAGGAGCACGAACGCGATTTCCCCATCATCGCGCTGATGGCTCGGGACTTCCTCGCCATACCCGGGACAAGCGTGTCGGTGGAGCGGCTATTCTCTAAGTCGCGACACTTGTGTCGTGAGACCCGCTCATCCATGAGTGCCGATACAATCATGATAGCGATGCTCACCAAGATGTGGATCAAGCACGGGCTACTCAAATTTTGATGTGCTAGCGACGTAGCGGTAGAACTCCATTAAAATATACCATTTATAAACGTTTATAAACGTTTTTAAACTGTTTACCAACCGTTTCCGTTTAGTTTACGGGAATCCGTAAACGAAAACTAGACGGTTGGAGCCTTAGGTCTCTCTGAGTTACTCTAGATGTGATTATTCGAAAAAACCGGCCTTCCAACCGTTCACTACAGCACAGCGTCGTGCACTGCGTCCGGCTCTCTCCGTGCTCACAAACGGTCGAATTCATCTCTGGCGTGAAGATTAGATGGTCTATTGCACTTTGTCACTTATTTGGTGCGTCACATACTTACGCTGTTTGTATTCCGCGATCCTGATTTGGGCTGCAGGCGTGCTTGCACCGTACCTGCGGTAAGCAGACGCTCACCTGAGGTTCCCCGTCCACGTCCTTGTTTTTGCGGCCCGACTGTGTGCTGTGCATCCCCGGGTTAACTGCTCAGATGAATCTTACGGTGTGTGGCCTATCCTTCGAAGCTAGAACACACAAATGACGTGCGTGTAGATGCATCGGCGCGCACGCGGTCCTGCGCCGTTCTCGTGGTGTGTGCCGGGTCGCCATTTGGCCACACTGTCGCCTGCGCCGCTTTGGCGGGTTACAGGCGACCATTTGTGTGTGTAAGTGCGCGCCCCACCGGCACCGCCGGCAGAGATGGAAATGGGGCTGGTGGAGCGCGCGAGCAGCCGCGCGCGGGCTTCGGAGGCGTTGCATGGCAGCCGTTTGAATCCAGCGTGGTTGGTGCTGCAGCCGTTGAAGCAGGCTGTGTTGCTGCCTCGCTCGCGTGCATATATCATCACCCGCTGTGCGCCGGACGTCGCGGACGCCGCTCTTCCGGGCTCGTATCAGCAGCCAGCCTCGTGCTAGGCGCCCCCGCGTTCGCCTCCTCCTTTCGAGGCGCAGGGACAGGAGTGGGTGGCGGGGCGGGGGAGGTGCAGCGCATGTCCCCGCGTGCGCGCTGCCCGAGTGTGCTGTCTGTACGGACGCGAAGGAGGCGTTCTTGCGGGGCGCGGTGCACGTGAGGCGGCGAGTATATGCATATGTGCTTGCAAGAGCATGGCGCGCCGCCGCACTCACCGGGTTTCGCCCACCGGGTGGAAGATGGGGATGGGGACGGATATGAGGGGGAGTAGCAGCAGCAGCGGCAGTAACTGCTTTCTGGGGAAGGGCTTGCGGAGGTGAACTGGCTCGTGGCGGGGCTCGATCTGCCGCGGCGCTCGTGGTCGACGTTGAGCCCGACGAGTGGGACGCTCCCGAGGTGTCCTGGGCCAGGGGGAGGGGAAGGCGGACGCAAGTCGCCGAGCTTGTCGGGGCCGGTGCTTACGCGCATCGTTGAGGGGGTGGGAGCCCGGCGTGCGGGGAGCTGCTCACGGCGCATTTCCCGCATCCGCATGATTCGCATGCGCGTACGCACGGCCGAAGCACGGGAGCGGGAAGGGAGCGGGCGTGCGAGCCCGCGCTCCAGCTCGGGATCGATGTGGACGAGGTGGACAAGGAGATACGGAGGCGGAGCGGGGGCCCGGAGTTTTTGGGTGGGGTGGGGTCGTCGTACTGAGGCAGGAGCGGGATGAGGAGCGGTATCGCGCGCCGAGGACGCCGTCGCCGCAGTAGCCGTTGACGCATCGTTCGTGTGCTGCAGAGCTGTCCGCTGTCCTCGCTCGTCTGCCTGCCAGTGGGAGCCCGCAACGGATGCTGCCATGCTGTAGTGCATCCCAGCGCGCTATCACGCGGTGGACCGACGGCGCGGTTACGGTGGCTAGGGTTGGGATGTTGTAGTAGTAACCTCGCTATCCAGTCTGGATGGGGACGCGACGGTTACGCGGTGTTTGGTTCGGGCGGGTTGTGTATATACGAGAGGCCTGCGGCCGATTCTCTTCAGTCTGAAGAGAACGGTCGCAGGTGAGTAATCTGTACATTATTCCAATATATTAGTCTGAAGAGAACGATCGCAGTTACCCTGAACTCTTGACCTACAACAGGTTATGGGCACTCGAGACGCTTCCAGCACGACACGCTATGCTTTCAATTTGCTTGACAGTAAAAACTGGAAAACCTTTTCATTCAAAGCAAAGAACAAGTTTGAAAATGAAGATCGCTGGAAGTACATCAGCGAGCCGCCTGTCCCGGAGATGATAACCACCCAGAGCCCAGCATTGTCGCCCGACACCGGGATGATAGACATTGAGGTCGTCAACCCCGCGTATGCAGCCTGGGCCGAGGGCAATGCGAAGACAATGCGCAGGATCGTGGAAATGGTCGGCGACGACCAGGTGCCGTACATCGAAAACGCCACAACCGCCGCCGAGATGTGGAATAATCTTCGCTTGATATACGAAGCAGTGGGCATGCAGTCCATGATTGCGGTACACGACAAGCTTTCCACAATCAAGTACGCAGGGATCCAGAGCGGACCCCTCCAGGCCCACATTGACATCATTCTGGGCTACGCCACCGACCTGAAGCACGGAAACGACGGGCTCACCGAGTCTAAGCTACTCCAGCTCGCGCTCAAAAGTCTTCCAGAGGCGTTCACTTCCCTCGTCCAGACCATTTCGATCATCGCCAGCCCGCACACCACCTTGAGGACAGTCACCCCAATGCTCCTCGAGGAAGAAGTGCGCCAGCAGGGCATTCTTGCGGCCAAGCTTCAGGAAGAGCACGCACTCAAGGCTCATACAGAGAAGCTTGCGTTGGCGAAGGCCCTCGAGGACGACATCGCTGCAACCGCAGTCAAGGCATACATTGCGACGCAGAGAGGTTCTTGGCGTGGGCGAGGCGGACGCGGTGGTACCGGTGGTGGACGTGGTGGCAGTGCCGGTGGTGATTGGAAGAAGAACGTAACGTGCTTCGGCTGCAATGGGAAGGGACACATCGCGCGCGACTGTCCGCTGGGTGCAAAGGACCAGGCCAAGGAGAAGTTGCGCCTCGCGCAGCTGGCGTTCGATGCAGTCAATGACGAAGATCACCCGAAAGTTCTTCTCACGAAGGAGACTACCAAAGGCCTTCGGCCCGATGCGCTATTCGTGGACTCGGGCTCGTCACGTCACCTTGAGAGGGACCGTGCCTCATTCATCACATATACCGTCCTCAAGAAGCCGATCCCTATCCAGCTTGGAGACAACAGCGAGATCTTTGCAGTGGGCACGGGTACGATGCGCAAATATGTCAAGAACCCTGCCGGGACGGATACCATGCATTTCACTCGCACCTTACACGTCCCCAAGCTTGCTGGCTCGCTGCTGTCTGTTGGGCAGCTGACAGCAATTCCTGGTGTCAAGCTCGAATTCGAGGGAACACTTTGCCTCATCAAGCTGTGTGGCAAGCTAATCTGCCATGCCTCATTCAAGGATGGCCTCTATGCGCTCGAGCTCGCAAATACGACTTCATTCGCTGCATCCCCCGCCGCCTACCCATCTGTGCTGAAAGCGAAAACACTTACTCCGTCTGGTAAGCGCCTCGACATTCTGACGCTGCACCGGCGCCTCGGCCATCTGAATTTTGCCGACCTCAGGAAACTCTGGGCGTCAAAGATGGTCGATGGGATGGATCTCGGGGCTTGGGACGATGATGTCTCATGCGAGTCATGTCTTGCAGGGAAGACCGCGCGCAAGCCGTTCCCAAAAGGAGGGAGGAGGCGCGCTTCTCGTGTTCTAGAACTTGTACACTCGGACATTTGTGGACCGCTCCCGAATTCCATTGGCGGCAGCCGTTACTTCATCACCTTTGTCGACGACCACAGTGCACGCGTCGAAGTGGATTTTCTGAAAAAGAAGAGTGACGCTCTCGCGAGCTTCCGCGCATGGAAGGCTCATGTGGAAAAGAAAACCGGGCAGAAGGTCGGAAAGATTCGTACCGACAACGCCGGCGAATTGACGTCCGATGAGTTTGAGGCCTGGCTTGCTGTGGATGGCATTGTGCATCAGACGACGGCACCGTACAGTTCGCAACAGAACGGTGTTGCAGAACGCATTAACCACACGCTCGAGGAGGGCGCTCGGGCGAACTTGACTGAGGCGGGGCTTTCAATTGGTTTCTGGGCTGACGCCGTTGCATATGGGGCAACGACCCGAAACTTCTGTCCGACGCGGTCGTCCTTGGATGGGCGCATCCCGGAGGAAGTGTGGGAGAATGAGCGCCAAGACGTAAGCCACTTGCGTCCATTTGGTTGCGAGGTGTGGGTGTCAGTGCTTCCGGTGAAGGGGCGTCCAGCGCTGGCAAATCCGGGAATAAAATGCATTCTACTGGGGTACTACACACTCCCAGGTACGGAGTCGAAGGCATACAAGTGCTACGACCGGGTCAATCAGAAGGTCCACAAAACCAGGGACGTAACTTTCTTTGAGCGCGGACGGAGCTCTGGATGGACTGAAGTGATAACGGACCTTCGAAATCTGCCGCCCATCATCCCGATACCTCCTGCTACTGCATTTGAGACCCTTGACCCCGACGCTGCCAGTGGTGACCCCGACATTGCTGTCCCTGACGTGGATGTGTTGTCGGAAGTAGATGAATTGCCTGACTTGGATCAAGGGGAGCCGGACCTGGAGCCTGAGGACTATGCACCTGAAGTTGAGGAGCCACTACCACCGCGCACACGGAGGCTTCCCACACGCCTTCAGGGCATGGTTGACGAGCGACCAAAGCTGCCGAAAGGCCGCTATAAGCACAAGGATGTAGTGTCAGTGCCAGCAGAAGCTGAAGCTGCAGCGGACGCACCTGTGCTTGAGGAGGAGGAGGAGCAAGAGTTTCAAGCACAGGCTCGTGCTGCCCGGGTCCCTGAGCCTCCCATCGTCGTCCCGTTGACCTTCAGGCAAGCAATGGCCAGTGCAGAGTCGGAGGGGTGGGCCAACGCGATGGCAGCCGAATTTGGCTCGCTTGTGGACACCGGGACCTTCGAGTACGCGAATCTTCCAGAGGGCAGGAAAGTCATAACTTGCAAGTGGGTCTTCAGCGTCAAGAGGAACCAGTGGAACGAGTTCGAGCGCTTCAAAGCTCGTCTCGTCGCGAGAGGATTCACCCAAATATTTGGGATTGATTACAAAGAAACCTTCGCCCCTGTCGTCAAATTCACCTCTCTTCGCGTTATGTTCGCTGTTGCTGCCTACTATGGCCTCACAATCTACCAAATGGACGTTGTCACTGCCTTTCTTAATGCCGAACTCGACGAGGAAATTTACATGTCCCAGCCGCCCGGTCTTCCGCCGAAACTCAATGCACAGGGTGATGAAATGGTCCTGCGGCTTCACAAATCTCTCTATGGCCTCAAGCAAGCCTCCCGGCAGTGGTATCGCCTCATAGACTCCATCTTTAAATCCCTCGGCTTCACACGTCTCCAATCCGACCACAGCATTTATCTTTGCCGACGTGGAGACATCTTCGTTGTCATCGCGCTGTATGTCGACGACTTGCAAGGCGCCACCAATGACAAAGCTACCTGGGATTCTGTCAAGTCAAAGCTCTCAGCGCGTCTGAAGATGAAGGATCTCGGCGTCGCATCTTACTGTTTGGGGCTTGAGATCGAGCAGGATCTTGATGCCGGAACTGTACGGATTTCCCAACGAAAATATTTCGAGGGCGTACTGGAACGATTTGGGATGGCTGACTGCAGGCCTGTGTCCACTCCGTTCCCTGTCGGCACAAAATTAACCAAAGATATGTCGCCGAAAACTGCCGAGGATCGGAAAGTTATGGCCGGTAACGATTACCTGGGCCTACTCGGATGTATCATGTACGGGATGTTGGGCACGCGCGGCGACCTCGCTTTTGCTGTGGGGAGCCGGTTCAGCTCGAACCCCGGTATTGAGCATTGGAACGCGTTAATGCATCTTTTGAGATACATCAAAGGTACACTCGACCTTGGCATCACCTACCGCCGCGGACCTGGGCACTCGACAGCGCCCATCTCGCAATCCCTGATCTGTTACACCGATGCAGATTGGGCCGGCGACAAGGACAAACTGCGGTCGACCTCTGGCACAGTCGTTCTCCTTGCTGGCGGCGCCGTATCTTGGATCAGCCGCTTGCAAAGTGTTGCCGCGCAATCCACGATGGAAGCCGAATACGTCGCAGGAAGCCATGCGGGCAGGGAACTTGTATTCGTCCGGAATCTGCTTGGTGAGCTAATGGAAAAACCCTTGGATCATCCGTCGCCGATGCACTGCGACAATCAGTCGGCCATATCAGTTGCTGAGAATCCCGCGATGCACGACAAGGCCAAGCATATAGCGCTCAAATATCACTATATTCCTGATCTCGTCGAGGACAAAACTATCACCCTCCACTACTGCCAGTCAGACGCCAACCCCGCAGATCTACTCACCAAAGTTCTTCCCCGCGACACTACTTCCCGGCTTCGCCGCATGATCGGCCTGGACTTTGCTGGTGCTACTGGATAGCGTGGTCAGGGGGAGTGTTGTAGTAGTAACCTCGCTATCCAGTCTGGATGGGGACGCGACGGTTACGCGGTGTTTGGTTCGGGCGGGTTGTGTATATACGAGAGGCCTGCGGCCGATTCTCTTCAGTCTGAAGAGAACGGTCGCAGGTGAGTAGTCTGTACATTATTCCAATATATTAGTCTGAAGAGAACGGTCGCAGTTACCCTGAACTCTTGACCTACAACATGGGAACCCCGCCATCTGAATGTGATTCATCTGTAGAGGGGGTCGGATTACAAGTACCCGGCTGCACGTAGATAAAGTTTAATGGAATTGCCGGATTTGGAACTGTGAAGATCCGGGGACGGTGTCTAACGCGATGCATCGCCAGTAAGGCTTATCACGAGTTAACTCGCGGGTGACCCGGATCCGTGGCCGCGGGTACCTGCGTCATCCAGAGCCCTACTCGGATCCGTGGCCAACCCGCATTCACGAGTACTTGACTCGCGGGTCGCGGGTTTCCCACGGATCAACTCACGGGTACTTTTCATCTTTTACTATTTTTCAGCTGAAAGTACAAGTTTTAAAGCACTTTTAAAACTTGTGAGTATAACCTTTTTTCAAAAATTGCTACCCAGATCCGTGACTGACCCGTGGCCGCGGGTACCCGAACCCGCGAGTCGGGTTTCCCACGAGTATTTCCACGGGTCAACCCGCGGTGACTCGCGGGTGACCCGCACTCGTGACGAGCCTTAATCGCCAGGTTGACGACGCCGACAATGCCATCAACAACGAGCTCGACTGCCTGGACGCTGCCCAACCCAAAAGGGTCTTATTCTAACGCGATGGATCGCGAGATTTCTAACAAGAGCTTTTAATACATCGCCTATAGCCCTCTCATCAGAAGCTCCGATACATCACTCCCCCAGGATGTGGTGTTCATAGACCCACGGCCATTCTCCAGGTCTTTGGTGGGCTATGGTGGTCTATAAAGTCACACACCCAGGCTATTTTGGTCTATGGTCAACTTTCTTGGTCTATGAATCTGCCCCCCACACTATCTTTGTCTATTTTGGCTGTAAAATCTCAAGTAGCTTCTATGACAGTCTTGAAGGGGGGTGGGTAATTTAGCGGGTACTGTTAAGGAAATTCATGAAAATGTCTCAAGTATTCAACCCAGCAGTTACAGCCTGGGATTGGATTTGATCAGGACTGGGTCTGAGAGTCCGATTCAGTCACTGAGTTACTGCTAACATCCAATTTTCGAGGCCAGAGTGTATTTCATGTATCTGACTTCCAAGGTCCAACAATTCCCTTTTGGCCCGAGTCGTGGCCTGTACTTCGGATATTTCATTGAATCAACGACATCTTCAATGATCTTGACTCACACGTTATGGAGTTGTATCGGGATCGTCGGACCGATTCGAACACCAAAAATGATCTCCGAAAGTTTGCCGGATGATCATCTTTATTTACCTCCGCCATCAGGCCGCGCGTCGTTTGTTACGTGGCAGCCTTTCTCTCTTCCTGCTTTCATCTCCTCTCCTCCCCCTCCAGCACACCAGCCTCATATGCCAGCCCATGCCCTTCAATGCCCATCTAAAACTCAGTTCGCTTGCATCAAGCTATCAAGACATGTTTCTTCGGAGTTTTGACGTCTCAAATTTCGACGCCCCAAGTCGCCTCAAGTTTTGATGCCTCAAGTCCATCTCTGATCCCCCCTTCCTGCTACCTCGGACAATTCAGCCTGAAAACTACCTTCAAGTTGGCAAGCGTTCGGTCGGAATGATCAAGCTGCAAGATAATATCATCGGCTCTTCAAGTTTTCTCAAGTCCTTGGATGCACGTCGCAACACAAGCATGGTCTTTGCATTCTTAGGCTTCAACCTCAACTCCTTACTGGCTGTGGTTCTTTCTTGCTGTTCTTGGTTTCTTCGTGCTTTTCTATACTGTATTATATATGTACTTAATTATTATTCGATGCAATACATTATTGTTCTAGCGTCCTTTTTTGTATTCGGAATACTTTGGGAACTATAAGAGCTATGGCAGCTACTGTGTCTATGCAACTATGATAGATCGGGTTGTCTATGGTCTATCTGATTGAAACCGCCCCTCCCACCTTTCTATAGAGAAGACCCTCTGCTATGGTGTCTATGGTCTCTTTTTTGGTCTCTTTGGGTCTATTTTACAACTTCAGATTTTCCTGATGAAGCCCCAATACAGACAATTGCAAGAAATATTCGCAAAGTGGCTTCGACATGCTCTCAGCAATCCACACAAGTACACCCTGCCAAAACCCTAGGATGATTTTACCACTATATAGAGCTCTGCAGCTGTTCTGCTCTCAGAATAGCAAAAACACTAAATAAGAGCTGGTGAATGGTACATTTGAGCCGGAGAAACAATACGGGCACGTCACCCCTCTGTATTTTCGATGCGAATTGAATGGTCTAACTTACAAAGCAAACGGGCAAGAACTGAACCCGCAACAACGGAAATGGTCGAAAACATGAAAAATGTCTCAAAATGGGATTTTTTCGCCTGCGCCCTATGTTCCGCAAGAAGCTGTAACCCCTTCTGGTTTCAATCTTTTTGGGTGAAACCGTTTTAGGTTTCACTCTTATAAGGAAATTTGATCCCACAAACACCGTAACCGCGCCCAGACGCGCTCAGCACGTATGGAACGAGGCGGCGTCTAAGTGGCCTAGACCATTATGATCTAGACACAAATAGACCCAGTTAGATCCGGCCTCATCCGGCTAGATCAATCGCCGTCTAAGCCCAGGCTCAACGCAGTGAGTACCTGTTAGGCGAATAGACCAGAAAGAATGATGAATACTAAGTACATAAGGGTGAATAAAGGGTACAGCGCAACATCCTGATGCAACTGTCGATTCCACCTTGCCGACTCGCCGATAGTCACGTTTACCTAGGTCCGGTCCGGGGTACCGAACTTCGATCAGACTCTATATCTTAAAAAATTTCGACTATCTTAATTTTTTTTTATAGAGTCTGACTACGGGAGACTAGGCCGGGGCAGCAGTAGCACTGCGTAACTTGGTCACGGGAAGCTCAGGGCAATAATTTGATCGCAAATGCTTAAATTCGTCAAGCGTTTCATTCCCCCTGCCGAACCCAGCCACAATGCTTTATAATCCGGCTCATGGCAATAATTTGAGGCCGGTGCAGCAGCTGTATTGCGGAACGTGGTCACATCAGGAAAAAATAAATTCCCTGTAGTCAAGCCTCGATCCACGTGACCTCTATGACCGCGCGATTGAATCTGTAGCCTGATGTAGCCACCTGTAGCCAGTAGGGCAGTAGATGTAGGCACTGTGACCCACATTGCCAATAGAGAGACTACATGATGACAGTATACCACGGAGCCAACATGTAACCATGTGGCTTATCCTCTTGATCCATATACAACTGGCTTTCTACGCTCAAAGACCCCAAGTTCAATATTTTGGGTTGAATTTTGGGTCCACAGGTGCCATATTTTAGTTTTCATCATAGACACCATACTCGTGGACGGTTTCTGAGCTCGAACAAAAGGGAGGATGGACTTGAAAACTTCCTACAAGTCAATCAAGAAGGAGGTTGATTATAATGGGCTTTCAATGGCCTTCAAATTACCAACTCAGTTTCATGAATATACTTCGTAGCCATTGCCGAGACACTATTTCATTTCAACGTCCATTCAAGTGCACCCCGGCCTATGTGGCATAGGTACACTAACATCCTTATGTGGTCCACTCAGTTCCACACTTGTATAATGTCTTCGTAGTCTAGTTGTACCTTGTCTTCTCTTGTCTTTTGTATTGTATGCCTGAGGTCTCACGTTCGATCCCGTTAAGTACCACTTTAATAAGTTGTTTAAAACCTTGGAGTCGAAAGGGAATTGTCATAGTGGGATATCAAGGACCAACTGGTTGTAATGGGAGGAAGTATCCTTTTATTATTTTTTCTCTGCTCCCCTTGTTCGTAAAATGTTGTTTCGCCCACTAGCTCCAGTTCACTACGGTATCCAGTCCCTCAGCCACAGATAGTTACATGGCTGCCCGGTTGACTACACATGGCTACATGTGGCTACAGAGACTCCATGCTTGGCTACAGATGCCCCATAAAGGGGTACTTGTCAACGAGGCTACAAAGAATACATATCCCATGTTGCTCTATGTTGTGGTTTCATTTTTTCCTGAGGCACGGGAAACTCAGGGATCGCAAAAGCTTAAATACATCAAGTGTTTCCTTCCCCCTGCCGAACCCATCCACAATGCTTTATAATCCAGCTGAGGGCAATAATTTGAGGCAGTCGTATTGCGGACCTCGGTTTTGTTACACAGTCCCAAACTGGTCAGTCAGCAATTTTATAACTCGGTCAGTTTTGAACCTATTGGGAATCTGTCTTGGCAAATGATTCCTCTTGTTGAAAGGAGCACTTTTGCAAGAGGGATAAGAAAAATCGGGTTTTTTGCGTGACTAGTAACAGTTGTTACAGTTTGGTCGTGATTAAGTTAAGCGCACCATAATTGTGGTTGATGTTTGTGTTTATTTGGCCTTCTCCCAATTCTCTCAAATTGTTTGGCGTTGTTTGGCAATTGCCCAAATTTCGGTGGCTCACGAGGACACGAATGAGTACGCTTTTTTCACTTATTATAAATTAGAGATTGTAACCTTCTTTCAATCCATTAACAAACTCAGGGAATATTTGACCCCCGGTGGGGTGCTGTGCTTATGTAATGAGGAGAGCATCAGAAAGAAATCTGAAGAGACAGTTTTGTTCATAATCGCTCTGGCTATCACCTGGGAGGGCCGGATTCAAGAAATGTATTTGAACGATTGGACACACTTGATGTGCGTATTTTGGTTCAGGCCAAAATCTACTCTGGTTGTCCCAAATTGTCAGAGGAACAATCGGACATTTACTTTGTCCACTTAAGTTAGTGTACATGTTTGATACCGGAGGGCTGGATTCCAGAAATGGATTTGTGCGAGTTAATAACGCAAAATTGCGCGTTCCGAGGCACGCAAGCCGGAGCCGGAATTTCCATTACTATTGCTTAGGGCCGGTGGTCTTGTTGGGCACAGCACCGCCTCTCTGCAGAATGGAGAGCTTCCAGGCCCCGCGCTTAATGAGGAGGACAGTAGCTTGTTTCCGGTTGTCACTGGGCTCGAGCAGGTGGGACGAGTATGGCTCCAAACGTTGCGACAAAGCTCTTACCAGTATGCAATTCTCCCGAGTGATAGCGTGTGGGTGTACGGGTGGGGTGACGAGCACATCATTATTCCCGTCACAGAGTTCGGGTACACCTTCACGGGCAGCTCCGTACTGCACATCGACAACGATTCGGCCCTGTCCGTGGCGAAGGACCCAGAAGAACATCACGGCCGCATGAAGCACCTGGATCTGCGGTATTATTGGCTTCCCTATGAGGTCTCAAACAGGCGAATATCTGTTGTGCATATACAGATGGATAGGATGCCTGCCGACATACTCACCAAGTCGACCTCCCGAGCTAATTTACCCTGAAATTATGTTAGCTCGACTTAATTTCACCTATTATCCAAAATTGCGTGAAGTATCACCGAGTTCCGGCTAAGTTCATCAAAGTATTACCAAAGTTGACTTGTCAGGAAATAATTACGACAAGTTCGGGAATTTGAGTTGTAGACTTTCAAGATCTTTCAGTTCTGAGTGCCAAGCCTGCCCGCCGCTGGCCTCTGCACTGATCCTGAAAGGACGAGAACTTGCTTAGAATTGGAAATCTAAACTAGTACTTAGTACTTAGGATCGGGCGTTCCGAGTCTGCTACGAAGGATCTGCTCCTGATAAAATATCAAGAGCCCTTAGAGATAATTCTGTTTGTGACCCGCCGCTCGCCGGCCTACTACCTTCATTTTCAACCACCCGATAACCGCCATCAACCATTACGTAACACACGGGCTCTTGACATGATCTCGAATTAGGGCCACGGCTGAGAAGTTTGAGGGAACAAGAATAGATCTGCGGTTAGATTACAATTAACACTAGACTCCAACATACATATTGCGACTAGGATTAGATCTGATACTTCTGTAGATATCAAAGCAAATATGAGCATAAGTGGACACCCGACGCGTTTCATGCACCATTCATTGTGCGCAAATTTCGTCTCGGCAGCACAAGCCCACGTGATGGTGTAAAAACTCGCAATAAAATTGCTATGGATAGCTTTCCATGTAAAGGATGGCTTCACATTACGATAAACGACCTTGACATACCTCCTCATATCCTCTAGTTTGTGCATCAGAACCACAAATTGACTCCGGCACAGGTGCGAATTTTACTATCCTTATTCTATATCCTGGTAGCTATATGTAGGGATAACCACCCATACATTACTACTTGTTTGTCTTTGTTAGACTCGTCGTTCAGGCATTTGGACCACGCAAGTATAATAAATTCCCCCCGCCCGACCCATGCGCTCTTTAAAATTGGCTTAAAAGAGTAATATACCACCATCAGAGTCTGCCTAAGGGGCTTGATGCACCTCAGAAACACGTGAGCATACCCCTTGGCAGCACGTGGTCGTGCCACCGCGGTGTCTCCGGCCGTGACAAGCCGGATCAGGAACTCTCTCACGTCAACGGATACTGGCCCGAACATGAAGCAGAAATGACTAATAACAGAAAATTGAACTCAGAGAATCTCTTCGGTTCCAGGTGGTGGAGCGGGCTCACGCACGAGGATTCAAGTCAGAAACAAGTTGAAGAACATATCCCTGCATTTTGATGTATTTCCATATTTTACCCCACTTTCTTTCAATTTATTTTCGCAATGACCAATTCTATATGACGAAATCTTTGTTTGTCCTTGTAGCAAAAATTGGGCGAAATCCAAGTTCCCCATGGCAGCCAAACCTAAAGGTTCAGCAATAACGGTCCCCTGAAAATCACACCAAAGTTCTGTCATGAAGCATCAACCCAACCCCAATTGCATAATTACATTTTCCATGCCGTGCGCATGTTGCATGGTAGAAGGCAATCATCGGCGGTGTGCGGCTTTGGGACGCAACGTGCCCACAGAGCCTTGCTCTTACTTCAGACCGTGCGCGATCTCAGTTCATTGCCTCGGCACAATGAGATTGTGGCCCGTATCATGACCTTTTGCCCCACCTTCGATAGTCTCCAATCGACTACCCTCACCAACTCTCGCAGATACCTTCCATTCCGCATTGTTAACATTAGAATGATGGGCAGAATAGACGTGATGTAGATTTGTTAGCATCGGTGGAGATCTCATACCCGGATATTTATTTCTCCGCCGGTTGCGCTTACAGAACGGCTTGGCACCTCTGGTTTAATCAGCAAAGCAGCTAGGATAATTTCAAACAGACACGGCTGTTCAGAATAGTGCTGGGTATCATCTGACAAGATGCGGCATAATCCAGGGGCGAAGGTATATTTTTACTTGCTTTGTACACTGGGATAATCCCTGGAAACCAGTGTTCGTTATTCGGACCGTGCTGTGTAATCTTACCGGCACCAGAAAGGCCTCAGAATGACAGATTTTCCCTGCGCTTTCCGACTGTTTCGACCCTTTTTCCGAGTATCCGATCCATCCGATTATCGATAAACAATCGGATCATCGGATCCGGCCTCGCTCCGCGTGACCCTAAAAGCTGCTAAATTTTCGCTGTCACAGTGTCAGTCTTAAGTCGCCTTATCCTCAAACTTCCTCACCGTAAAATCCCACAATGCCCCCGAGCCGACGAGGCCAATATCTACGCTCTTCATCGACAGCCCAGGCCCTGGACCTGGGCGAGTCACGCCGCCCCGGTCGCACCTCATCGTCGAGTTCCAGCGCCCTAGGGGTCACCGTTCAGGTCTCGGCTACGGCTGTTCCTGCGTCGATAGCCGTCGGCGGCCAAAACCTGCAACCCACCGAGGTCTTCGACACGCTCTGGCGCTGGCTTCATGAGCGCGGGCTGATCTACAATAAGCGCCGCACAGGGATGCAGGCACCGTGCGTTTTACTAATCAGTAGCATCATGTTTGCGGCTTACCGGTATTTAGGTGGACGTCGGATCCGATCCTGCTCGAGTACAGGTTCTGCAACGCATATCGGGTGCTAGACAGGACATCGCAATTCGTTGTGACGGACGTTATCGAAAAAGGCTCGCAGGACCCGACGGAGCTTCTATTCCGCATCCTGCTCTTCAATTGCTTCAACAGGATTGATACTTGGAAGCTGTTGGAAGAGGCTTTCCATGGCCCGCTCACCTACGCAGAGTTTGACCTCGACAGATACGACCAGGTGCTGAGTGCCGCTGTCGAGCGTGGGATCAGTCTTTTCACCGCCGCCTACATGAAGATAGGGCACCAACCCGACCATCATGCAAACCATATGCGTCATCTGGAGCTGCTCAAAATCCTCATGCGCGATCTTCCGCCAGTCCTCAGCGCAGCGAATTATGCGGCCGACGTGTATGAGCGCCTTGTCGCTTACCAGGGCATGGGGGCTTTCACCGCGTACCAGTTGATGCTCAGTCTCTCTTACTCCTCCCTGCTACACTTCTCCGGCAATGACTTCGTTGTGCCGGGGCCCGGTGCATGCTCGGGCCTGGCGAAGATGTTTGGACGCGCTAATCTGCGCCGCGTCAAGGCTGCGGTCCCGGATATCGAGTCAAATATCCTGCGCTGGTTGATGGAGACGCAGCGCGCGCATTTCGCTCGCCTTGGGCTAGTTTTCACCTATCTGCGCGGCCCAACAGGTGAAGAGATTGACCTCGGCCTCGCAGATATTGAACATGCAGTGTGCGAAGTGGACAAATACGCCCGCATGATTCATCCGAAAGCCACCGGCATTGGCAACCGCACAAAACTGCGAGCCCGGTTTCAGCCATCGCCGGACGGGTTGCCTGCCGTACCTGTGCTGCCGAAGGCGTGGGCAGACTCCGCCCGCCAAGTTTCCAAGGTTAGACCGGGTTCAATCGTCGTGCAACCGCGCTACTGCATCTCGAAGATCCTGGGGGAGCGGTCAGTGGATGATGAGGTTGAATACCTGATTGCGTGGTTCGGATATTCGGAGACCACGTGGGAGCCTAGGCGTTTGCTAATGGAGGATGCGCCAGCCCTGGTCGAAGAGTGGACGCACAGCGCTCGCCGTAAGTAATTAGACACGACCGGTAGTTACAGACTTCTACCCCTCCATAGGACGCTTACCCTTAATGGGACGATGCCTTATTTCACCACTAGCGTACGTTCGCCCAAGTTCGCGAAAAGAGCTCTTGGCCATCAGTGGTTGAGGAGAGCGTACCGACTTGGCTCTTGAAGCTTGATCACTTATGGGCCCTGGTGGAATCGAAAGTTTAACTCCCTTACACACCCCGCCGTGACGTTTGAAGGTTTGATAGATGAACCCTGACAGACCTTGACTTCGCGCATCCCAAAGATAGGACAGAAGATGCCTGTCCAAATCTTCCATTCTACAACGCCGCTGCCACCCTCAATCCTCTGACATGGGACAAGATAATCACCGCCCCTCAAGCCCCACGTTCCTCCGACATGGGACAAATCACCACCCAGGCTCCGCGGGCTCCCGGACTCCCACATGTCAGAACAACTCGCTTATGACGAACCTTCTGTGTAAACGAAGCATGTCGAACACTGCAGCGCGCCTGCACACTTTGTCAACTCCTGTGTTTGTTGAGAACTAGGCCTACCCACGCGGTCCATATGTCGTTTGGTTCTAGACAGGGCATATGACAGGTGCCATGAGATATATCCAGCACTGATCGGTGGCATATTGCGTCCGCAACACTGATTTATCTTAGCACGATGATTTCTCACCGGCGCACGAACCATCCGAAATAGAAGTCGTAGAAGTCGGATTTAGTGGTGGCAAGGTTCGGTTCGAACCTGAACCGAACGCCGGGTTCAGGTTCAGGTCACCGATCCTCCGAACCGAACGCGAGGTTCAGGTTCGGCGTTCGGGGCGCGGGGGTCGCGTTCGAACGCCGAACCCGAAAATTGAAAGATCCAGTCATTTTCTGTCGAATTTGTCAGGATTTTCACCCACTTACTCCAACGAGTTTTTCCAACGAACTTCTGATCGCTGCTGTCAGCTGCTGTCAACTCTGGTGTCAACTTCACACGATCTCCTGCGATCTCACGATCTTCGTACCGTATAATTTCGTTCAAATCGACAGTCACGCGTCACGTTCGACTTTTTTTTAATAATAATATCAGTGTTGTCAAGGTCAGACAAAAACGGTCAGAAAAAGTCAGAGAATTGTGACCGGTTAGCCGTCTAACGGGTCAGTGACCCGATCAGACCCGGTCAATACCCTAATGTAGAATCAATTCACACGCTCTATTTCCACGAGTTTCCTACTCCTCCTTGACACTGTTCGTTCGACCGGTCTAGTCCTTCTGGCTGAGAGTCTATATAGCGTGGATTTTGAGCTTCTACCTTGCATGGATGGGTCCTTCACCTACGAGGACTTCTCCACGGATCACCTCTTCCGGCCTGTGATTTTTGGCGAAGTTAAAGAGCTTGTGAAGGGTGAAGGTGGTCATCGTCGTCGGGTGAGTTATCTGTGTATAGTTCAACGGCTGTAATTGTATCCGCTTTTCCAACCCCAAATCCGGGCCCCGGTCGTGGTCACTCTCCTCAACGATTAATTCAACCATGCAGTTCTCCCCAGGCAATCACTCAGCAGTTCACGTCCGTCAGAGCCCATATGATTCATTGGGTGTACTGTACAATTTCGTTCAATTCGGTGGTCACGCGTCACGCTCGATATTTTTTGACCCCGGCAATAATTTTTTCTCGATTTATGGGATTTTCTGGCGGATGTCGAAAGTCACGTGACTGCCGAATTGAACGAAATTGTACAGTATATGGGTGCATTTGCTGACAGAAAAAAGGACCAGACCCCATCGGAACAGGTCCGATGCATAATGAATGGTTTGTTATCCCGCCATTATAAGTAGCTAGCCGAAAATCCCGCCCGACGGAGTTGTTGCGCCGTATCACACATTTTAGATGACTCTTCAAGCCATCTCTGTTTCTGGGTACTCATTCTTGAGCTGTTCATGTCATTCTGGGCTAACTTGTGTCCCCCATGTCGTCCAATCCCCCTCGCCACTCTCTCCGTTCCCGCTCCCTCCCTACTTACCTGTACCCTCTGGCACACAAGGCAGGCTTGGGGGGAACCAAAACCGAGATGCATGCTGCCAATAATCGTCAGATTCAGTCCATATACAGGGCACCCCTCGACTCACGGAAGCCAGATAGTGAATATTGTTCCCAATTCTACTGTGCTATCTGTCGTGATCATCAGAATACGAGCTGAGTTAATAAATCGGGTATTGAAGGTATTCTGTGCATTCAGACATCTCCAATGCATGTGTATGACCGCCTGGGATGCTCCATAAGAGGTCAACATGTGTCAGAACGGGCCAGAACAGAGCACAACCGGGTCCTGGTAGCATCACGTGATGCCGCCAAGACGCGTCGCGTCGCCCGATCCTGGTCCTTTTGGCTGACCTTCAGGGTCCGGGGTCATCTACACCGCCAGTTTGGTCGGAGCTCCCGGGGAGCTCCGAAATACTATATCGGGACTTGTAAGCGAGGGGATCCGAGGAAAGCTCGCCATGAGACCGAAAACGACAATCCCTTGAGTATTTTGGGATCCAGTATCCCTGGGACATCCTGCGTGAGCTTTTTGAGGTCCCGCTCAAATCTCATATCATTCCATTCAATGCAAATAAAAATGGGTTGCAAAAAGATAAATTTATTCACAATACTCTACATAACAAACATAACAAAAAAAAATTGTAACAGCTAATTGAACTAATGGTACGTATGCGAAGAGGACTTCGACTTGATTGTGGGAAGCGTTGAAGGCCAGGGATCTTTAGAGTCTTGAGATTGGAGTCTTGAGGTTGGGCAGATCATCTTGAGACAAAGAGGAAGGCAGCAACATTGAAGGGAGACTTGAGGCGATTGAAGAAAAGGACGGCATGCGACAAGAACTTGAAGACGACTTGCGGAGGTCTTGACACCAGTGACGGCAAGTTTGAGCTAGAGGCCTTGATGGACGGATTGGAGGATTGAAGTAGCTCATGTAGTGTTGATGGTAGTCTTGAGAGTTGAGGAGAGTGAGGGGACAAGCGATGATGGGGAGGAAAAGCGGAGAGAGAGGAGAGAATTTTTGCGAATTTTTGCATCCAGTGGCTGTTCAGTGGCTGTCCAGACCCTGTGATCTGGCCCCATTTTCGAGTGTTTTGGACGGTTTGACCAGGGAAGAGGCAGCAGTTGCCTGATTTAAAGTTGGCAGGCATCTAAGCATTGAATTGAACCCAGGACACATAAAAATGGCCATGTATACATTGTCCGGGTGCTTAACAGTGAATTTTTGCATCCGGTGGCTGTTCAGTGGCTGTCCAGACCCTGTGATCTGGCCCCATTTTCGCTTGCATTTTCGAGTGTTTTGGATGGTTTGACCAGGGAAGAGGCAGCAGTTAATATTTCAGATCCCGCTGCGTTGCCTGATATCCCGACCTGACTGCAAGCATCACAGACTGAATTATCCACAGTTCTGACTCTATCACATGTTTCTAAATCTATTCAGTCCATCTGTTGCAAAACACCACATTGTTTGAACATGCCTGGACCTCGCTAGACCGCATTTATCTCGAAAATGGCCCAAAATCCTACATCATCCAATATGAAATATTTCGCAGATTTCTCTCCATTACTAATTCCGTATGAATTAGCCCGATTTATCTAGCATGGTTTCATCCAAATCCATGAAGAATTGACCGAGTTACGGAGTTCACTCCCAACGGCGCCACACAGCCTGCCCAGTACTTCAGCCAAGTTGCGCCGGACCACGTCGACCAAGACTCAATCTGTCGCTTGCGCCGCCTTCCCGTTCCGGACACCTGATGTGGAAGAGGAGGATGAAGCCGCACCCCGTGGACAGCCACTGAACAGCCACTGGATTCAATTCAATGCTTAGATGCCTGCAAACTTTAAATCAGGCAACTGCTGCCTCTTCCCTGGTCAAACCGTCCAAAACACTCGAAAATGGGGCCAGATCACAGGGTCTGGACAGCCACTGAACAGCCACTGGATGCAAAAATTCGCAAAAATTCACTGTTAATCACCCGGACAATGTATACATGGCCATTTTTATGTGTCCTCGGTTCAATTCAATGCTTAGATGCCTGGAAACTTTAAATCCGGCAACCAACAGCGCCCGAATGAGAAGCCCAGAGCCGTTCAGGCCTCGACGGGTACGGCGTCACTGGACATTCGTCCCAGTACCCGCATCGGCGTCACCGTCAATCAACAGCGCCCGAATGAGAAGCCCGGAGCCGTTCAGGCCTCGACGGGTACAGCGTCACTGGACATTCGTCCCAACACCCGCGCGTCGATGTCACCGTCAAACAACCAACGGCGCCCGAATGAGAAAGAGCCCGAGCCAGGCTTCGACGGGAACGGCATCCCCAGGTAGTGCCTTCAGTTAAAATCAATGATGATGTAGCGTCCAAGTCCGATAGTCCCAGATGGTGCGAAGTGAAATACAGAGCACGGCAAAACACCATGGTAATATCCGCGACCGTTGCCCGAATGATACAGACAGACATGTCGAATCGGCCCGGGGAGTTCTTGCCCAACAACTCTTGCTGATCCAGAGCACAAAGAAGAAAGAAAGCAGAAGAGATTATCAAAAAATTGAAGCGATGCGCACCGCGTGTCACACGCATTGCGATCCTGGAGTCGAGGTTGTCGTCGTCGAGACTAAAAAGATCGCACCATCACTTGCCGAGATCATCTGACTCAGTAAGTGTACCACGGCAACATCCCGCTTGTTTGTTTAGCGAGGCTTAACTTGAGTTTGTAGCACAGCTCGTGCCTCGCAGTACTTGAACTCGAGTCGCCAACTTGTGAGCCAGCCAATGGCCAATACACGGGTAAATTGAGCTTCTGTCCTTCGTAGATGGAGAACGACCACTGTGATTCAAAAAAAATCGAAATCTTACAGCTGTTTGCAGAACTTAGGGCGCGGCCCGTTTATTTTTATTTTTGGCAAGTTTTCACCAGAACAGCGATTGCGGGATCATCTCACAACCGTTTGCCCTGGAAATAGGCTCATTCGATTCGCACGGAAAAGGCAGAGGGCCTGGTCTCCTAGGTTTTTTTTTATGCGTACCGAAAAGTTCCTTTTTGGGATAGATTCCCCTATTTTTCAGCGGTTGAGAGGAGAACACGTCCCATGGGACCTATTTTGCTCCGATTGACCTACAGTCACGGACAAGCAAACACGACAAAATAATCTGACTTCTTTGATTACCTCCGAAAACAATCGGAATCGAAAGAACTCCTCAAAAGATGACCAACACTACCCAAATCATTTTTTTTACACGAGCCAATCGCCCACAAATGGCCAATCAATGAGTTGAGGGTCCAAAATTTTGGCCGTACCCCCATATCTCATCCAAAAATCACGAAAGAATATGCAATCGACTGCTTTTACAGCCTTTTGCGGAACTTAGGGTGCGGCCATTTTTTTTTTTTTTTTGTAAGTTTTCGGCAGAATGGCTATCCTGACCTCAATTCTCCACGGATTCCCTTGGTGGTAGGCTCATTCTACTCGTGTTGTAAATGCGGAGGGCGTGACATCTTACGATCTTTTCTGAGAACCCCGAAATCATTTATTAGGTCAGATTGGGGTGTTTTGAGCTGTCTGAGAGCAGAATATGCCACAAAGTAGCTGTAGTGCTCGGATTGACCTAGAATTTTGATACAATGCACTTATGGGTATTACGGAGGGCAGCAAACACCGGAATAGTGAATGTGAACTCTGGTTCAAATATACAGCTCATAGATAAATTACTTCCATATTGTTGATACCAAAGTGTATGGTATATTCGAACCAGAGTTCACATTCACTATCCCGGTATTTACAGCTGTTTGCAGAACTTAGGGCGCGGGCACTTTTTTTTTTTCCTTTTTGAGTGTTTTTTGATCGTTTTCAGTATGTCGCTCATTACAAGCTCAATTCTTGTCTGTTTCCTTTGGAAATAGGCTCAATCGATTCGTATTGAAAAACACCAGGGGATGGTGTCCTTGTATTTTTTATGTAAGCCTCCGAACGGCTGTTATGTCACAATACGATCATTTTGGTCGATTTCTCTCATATATCGCGTGTTCCGGGCTCAATTCTCACCCGTTTCCTCTGGAAGTAGGCTCAATCGTTTTGCATTGGCAAAATCCAGGGGATGGCTTCCTTGTATTTATTCATTTGAGCCTCTGAACAACAGCTACATTGTAATACTATCATTTTGTGATCTCTCTACATTTACCAGTTCTAACATTCATTATATGGTCCCACAGGCTGCAATATTTTGATACAATGGACACAGACACATTATTCAGCGGATATGATGTCCAGATAGGCTGTAGGTACCACCTATACCATACCTTACACCATTATGCTGTGGGATTATGACCAAAACATTTTGATCTCACTATTGGAGTCTTAGCATCCATCCGCTGGGTATTTTCAAGGTGAATCGATTGCACCTATTTCCGAAGCAAACAGGTGAGAATTGAGCTCGAAACACGTGATATATGTAAAACAATCAAACAAAATGATCATATTGTGACATATCCGCCGGTCGGAGGCTCAAATAAAGAATACAAGGAGGCCATCCCCTGGATCTTTTTAAGGCAAATCGATTGAGCCTACTTCCAGAGGAAACGGGTGAGAATTGAGCCCGGAACACGCGATATATGAGAGAAATCGACCAAAATGATCGTATTGTGACATAACCGCCGTTCGGAGGCTCAAATAAAATAAAACAAGGAGGCCATCCCCTGGATCCTTTCAATACGAATTGATTGAGCCTATTTCCAAAGGAAACGGTGACGCGCACGCTTGCGCGCTACTACCGGAACCCAATTCCGTTCTAGACCCACTCGGATCAATCCGATGTTGTCAGCGCCCACCGAACCAAACAAAGGCCGATCACTCTCCTCCTTCCACCTCCCGTCTCACTCTCATACCCCCGACTCACGCGTCAATCGCGTTGTAATCTATTCTCATCGCCTTCCTGCTCCACTTAGTCCGACAAATCCATTCAATCCACGGCCAGTTTCACTCAATCCGCTTGTTCCTCCGATATTCCGCACCTTCTTCAATTTATTCATACATCGCCTCGTTCCCTTTCTCCTGCTCGGAACTTGATAAGTTTCATTTACTATTCAATCTTCTCCATTTCCCTCCTTTCTACTCATCTGTATAAATACTGTAGTCTCCTTTCAATGAAAATACTTGGATTTCCCCCAACATCGCGCTTATAAGTTTAAATCTCGCATCGCTCCGCTCCGCTTCGCATCGTATCGCTTCGTATCGCTTCGTCATCGCTTCGCTTCGCTCTCGACATCGAACTCGGCATCGTACACTTCGCCCGCTACTTCTGGACTTGTCAGCCGCCGGGTTGTCTGTCACGGAACCGTTCTTGATTGGAACACTCGCACACCTTTCCTAACTTCCCCCTTGCCGCTCACTCTGCCTATTTAGGGTTTGCTCGCGCTTGGACGGTCGGTTAGCACGTCATTTTGGAGCCCACCGCGAGGGTTTCAACATTGCTTCTGGTTCCTCTCACAACCTGCGGCCGCGGTCCGACTCACTCAAGGACCTTCGCCTCGAACTTATTGCTGTTTCCCAAAACCCTTCGAATTTATTCGATACCGAGCCCTACTCTCCGACATCCGACGACGAAGACTTCTTTTTAGAAGTCCCCGCCCATCTCGCAAGTCACAACAACCTTTCGCCGCATTCTCTGCACTCCCCGACTCTAGCGTGGTTATTCGATAATCCACCTTCACCCATATCATTTTCGAACGCTACTTCCAACCCAATGGCCACTGCTTCGCCTATGCCGGCTCGTGGCGACCGTAACGCTCCCCAATTCGACTCGGCAAAGCCTCACGAGCTGCGCCGCTATTTCACCGATCTGGAATTTCTCTTCGGCCGTGCCTCGGTGACCGACGAAACCGAAAAGAAGAAGCACGCCACCAGGTTTCTCGCAGTAGAGGATCAGGAAACGTGGGAAACACTCCCAACATTCACCGACGCCACGAAAACGTACGCCGATTTCAAATCAGACGTACTAAAGCTTTATTCAGGCAACGAGGAGGACCGCCGTTTTGGCCTCAACGACCTGGACGCACTTATTGGTCATTATTCCCGCGTAGGGATTCATTCGAAACTCGATCTCACCTCATTTTACCGACAATTCCTTCGCATCACCAACTTCCTCGTCACCAAGAATCGCCTCTCTCCCACGGAACGTAGCCGCGCGTTCCTCCGTGCCATGCAGCCCCCCGAATTTTCGCTTGCTGTTCACCGCCGCCTAGAAGTCAAAAAGCCCGACAACCATCCCGAGGATCCGTACGACATCGCCGATTTGTACGAAGCCGCGCAATTTGTACTTGCCGGTCCAGTTCACACTACGGCAATGGCCATCGCCGCTCCCTCCGTTGCGATCACTTCGCCCTCCATCGAAGTCAAGCCCGATCCGGGCATCGCTGCCTTAGTTGGCACCGTCTCCAAACTTATTGAAGTCCTTGCTACCCAGAAAGCATCCGACGGCAACCAGAAGAAGACTCGCCCCGACGGCTGTGGGTATTGCAGCGACCTAGAGCATTTTATCAACGCATGCCCCCACGTCCTCGAAGATATTACAGCTGGAAAATGCCGGCGCAATTCCGACGGTAAAGTGGTACTCCCCTCCGGCGCATTTATCCCGCGTACGATTCAGGGTCGAAACCTACGTGCACGCTTCGAAGAATGGCACAAGCAGAACCCCGGTCAACTCGCCGCAGCCCAGTTGATGGTTGAAGTTGCCGTTGAGCATTTATCTTCTTCGTCTTCTTCCTCTGCTTCTGCCCCTCGCACGTTCACTCTCTCCGACGACGACCGAATGCAGATGTTGCAGGCCGAGATGCTCGCATTGAGTACTCGGGCTCAGGCAAAACGCGCTTTAGAAGCAAACAAAAACCGCGAAGAACCCGATCGCACGATTCCACCCCCATCTGCTTCGACATCCGCTCCCGCTCCCGCTCCCGCACCAGCACCAGCTGCCCCTCTAGCGCCGTCAAACACGGCACCCGCTTCTGCTCAGGCAAACCCTCAGCACCCGTTTTCCGGCGCTCGTGACGCCGCGTACGCGCCACCCAAAGATCGAAACTTTGGTAGCATTCCTGCGCAAAAACCCGCTGCGTATCGCACCACGGCTCCCGTTTACAACGAGAAGGACGCCATGGAAGTCTTCGACGCTTCGCTTGACTCACAGGTTACTCTCACGCAACGCCAGCTTCTTTCCATCGCTCCGGAAGTTCGTGCTCATATGCGCGAAGTCACCACTTCCCGCCGTGTTCCGCCCAAGGACAATAAATCCCCGATCGTCCCAGTACAAGCATTCCTCCAGGACATTGAGGAACCGCTCCCAATCGTCACTGTGCAGACATTCCTCCACGACATCGAGGAATCGCTTCCCTACTCATCCGACGACGATGCCGACACCATTGATGACCAACGCCAGAAAGACTCTCGCCGCACGGCTCTGTTGGACTCCCTCCCCGCTTCATACGTCAATTCCGCTAAAACCCAGCCTGATTTGCCGGCTGATGCGATTATTGTCCCCGACCCATTCGCTGTCTATTACGACTCCGGCACGATACCCGACGACCTCATCGTGTCCATGGAATCCTCCGCGATACGCTCCATTCTCCCCATCATTGATAACCGTGAACAAGTTGAATCTATCGTCGACGGCGGCTCGCAAATCATAGCTATGGCAGAATTGGTTTGCCACGAACTTGGGCTCTCGTACGACCCTAGTATCGTGCTACGCATGCAGTCCGCCAACGGCTCGGTTAGTCCATCGCTGGGTCTCGCTCGCAACGTCCCTTTCACGATTGCTGGTATCACCCTCTACCTCCAAGTTCATATTGTGCGTAATCCAGCCTACGACGTCCTTCTTGTACGCCCCTTCGATGTTTTGACCCAGAGCATCGTCCGTAACTTCGCCAACGAGGACCAAACTATCACCATTTGCGACCCGAACACTGGTAGACTCGCTACCGTGCCGACAGTCCCGCGTGGCCCACCCCGCTCACGGCCTCAGGGTTTTCCCAACGACCCGAGGTCCCACAACTCGAGGACGTTATCCCTGATCAAGGGGAAATCGCTTTGCTAATCATCCCCGACCCCAATAACCCCGGCGAATTTATTATTCAATCAACATCGGCACTCGAATCGGACAACCTCGCACACGTTCAACACACCTATCTTTCCGCATGCACCAATTTAGGCTTGCAATCAGATACCGTGACTTACGCTCATACCGTCGTTCAACCGGCGTTCCTATCGTCCCACGATTCAACTCGTGGTTCAACTTTTCAACCCGTATTTTCCACTTCTACCGCTAATTCGACTCCCATGCCCTCCACGTTCCATTCCGACATCCCCCCTCTCGCCCAGGTCTACGCAAACAAGAAGTACAAGCCTGTTGCATTGAAGGTTCGTCCCGTCCTCGGCACATTGCACGACAAATTCCGCATTGTACGTCATATTGACGGCGAACCACTGGCTGATATGCCCGAGTTAAATCCCAATCCCCCGCCCTTCGCTCCTACCGGCCGCTATACTACAGAACGACGCGACGCCCTCGATGCCGTACACTCTGAAGATCTTCTTTGGCCCGCAGAACGCGCTTTGATGCATGACTTTGTGTGCTTGCAAAATGGCGCGTTCGCGTGGCAAGACTCCGAGCGCGGTAGCTTCCGCACCGACTTCTTCCCCCCTGTCGACATTCCCGTTTTGCCTCACACGCCGTGGGTGCAGCGCAATATCCCCATTCCCCCTGGCATCTACGACGAGGTTTGCAAAGTTATTCGAACTAAAATTGCAGCCGGCGTATACGAGCCATCAAATTCATCCTATCGATCTCGCTGGTTTTGTGTCGTCAAGAAAGATGGCTCCAGTCTCCGCCTCGTACACGCTCTCGAACCACTCAACGCCGTCACCATTCAACATTCCGGAGTAATGCCGTTTACAGATCAACTCGCCGAAGGCTTTGCAGGACGTTCCTGCGGCGCCATGCTCGATTTATATGTTGGCTACGATGAGCGCCTCCTTTCACCCTCTTCTCGTGACTTCACCACTTTCCAGACGCCTTACGGCGCTCTCCGGCTCGTTACCCTCCCAATGGGATGGACAAATTCAGTACCCATATTCCACGACGACGTCACATTTATCCTCCAGCCCGAAATCCCCGACTTCACCATTCCCTACATCGACGACGTCCCTGTCCGCGGTCCCGCTTCTACTTACCAACTCGACGATGGCACCTTCGAAACAATCCCCGAGAACCCCGGAATTCGTCGCTTTGTCTGGGAGCACTTCAACAATCTCAACCGGATCGTGCAGCGCATGAAATATTGCGGCGGTACTTTCTCAGGGTTGAAACTCGTCCTCTGCGCAGAACGCATCACTGTTGTCGGCCACGTTTGCACACCTGCAGGCCGTATCCCCGACGAGAAACGCGTCGCAAAAATCGTCAATTGGGGACCTTGCAAAAACCTTTCTGACGTCCGCGCCTTCCTCGGCACCATTGGTGTCACCCGTATGTTTATCCGCAATTTCGCCCTTCGCTCCCATCCCCTGGTTATGCTCACTCGCAAAGATATGCCATTTTTCTTCGGACCCGAACAGATCGAAGCTCAAGAAGATTTGAAACTCGCTCTTGTTCGCTCCCCCGCACTCCGACCATTAGACTATGATTCCAACGCTCCAGTAATCCTCGCAGTTGATTCCTCTTTCATCGCCATTGGCTTTCTTCTTGCCCAATGCGACCCATCTGACTACTCTCGTCGCTTCTACGCCCGGTTCGGTTCTATCACGTTAAACGACCGTGAAGCCCGCTTCTCCCAACCCAAACTCGAATTGTACGGCCTCTTCCGGGCATTACGCTCATGGAAGATCCACCTTATCGGCCTCCGCAACCTCGTGGTTGAAGTTGATGCCCGCTACATCAAAGGCATGCTCGCACATCCCGACCTCGCACCCAGCGCCAGCATTAACCGCTGGATTCTCGCCATTCTTACATTCCATTTCACCATCATGCACGTCCCCGGCGCTAATCACGGCCCCGACGGACTTTCTCGCCGCCGCGCTCAACCTGGAGACGAAGCCGAACCCGAAGATGACTTCGACGATTGGATTGATCAGGTTCACGGCTTCATGCATATGATCAATAATTCACCATACATTCCCCGCCCGCAGTCCACCATCGCTACTCTAGCAGCCGAAATCGCACCCGATGGCCAAGACCCTCCCCCTTCACTTTCCTATGATCATGTCCCCCGCTCCGACTCCGCTAGAATTGCCGACGCCCGTGTTGATGCTGTACGCGTCTGGCTAGACAACCTTCAACGACCTCGCGACCTATCCGACGATCAATACAAGTCATTTGTTCGATACTGCATGGAGTTTTACCTCGCAGACGGTCAGCTTTGGCGCAAAGATCCCCAGTCCCGCCACAAACTCGTTATTCCTCCTCATCGTCGCCTCTTCATCCTCCGCTCCGCACACGACGACGTCGGCCATAAAGGCTTCTACGCTACACGTGCACTCATCGGCGAACGCTTCTGGTGGCCCTTCATGGCCCACGACATTACTTGGTTCATTCGTACATGTCATCTTTGTCAGCTTCGTCAAACTCGCAAAATTCTCATCCCACCCACCGTTGCTGTTCCCGCCCCGATATTCGCCAAAGTGTACATGGACAGCATGCACATGCCCACAAGTGGCGGCTTCCGTTATATCGTCCACGGCCGCTGTTCCATCACCCACTACCCTGAATTTCGTATGCTCCGTCGCGAAACCGGTCAGTCCCTCGGCGAGTGGATTTTCCAGGATCTCCTCTGCCGCTGGGGAACACTGCTCGAAATTGTCACCGATAACGGCTCGCCATTTCCTGAAAGCACTTGCGTACCTCGAACAGAAATATCATATCCATCACATCCGCATTTCCGGCTACAACTCCCGCGCCAACGGTATTATTGAGCGCCCGCATTTCGACGTCCGCGAAAGCCTATTCAAAACTGTTGACGGCGATCAGAAACGCTGGCACACAGGCACTTACTCGGTGTTTTGGGCCGAACGCGTCACAATCAGCAGGCGTATGGGCTGCTCACCTTATTTCGCAGTCACCGGTGCCCACCCCCTTCTACCCCTCGACATCTCCGAAGCGACTTACCTTCTTCCTCCACCCGATTCCGTTCTCACTGCGTTCCGACCCCTCGTAGACAGAGGGGTCTGTCTACTGGGGTAGACCAGGGGGTAGACACAGGCCTATGTCTACATGTGTCTACCCTCCGTAGCCCCAGTGTGGCTACCTTGGTGTACCTTGGTCTATGTTGGTGTACCTTGGTGTACCTCTGTCTACTACAGGTAGACAATGGTAGACACAGTGGTAGACCAAGATGGCCGAGGAAACCATGGACCTTCCTGTGATTGCGTTGTTCACGTGCATAGTATTGCCAAGTTAGGAGGCTATGGTGCAGCTAGTTGGGTCTACCTATGTCTATGCGAAGTAGCCGAACGTAGCCGAACGTAGATCAAGATAGCCGAAGGTAGACCATGATTGGTATACGGCACGTAGACGGCCGGAAGACGAACTGAGACCAACATGTGTCTACATGGGTTAACAGGGTCCGTCTACCCCAGTAGACCAAGGTACACCCAGGTACACGAACTGAGACAGACCTCTGTCTATGGGGGGCCGGAACGCAGTGTCTCTCCACCACCGAACTCATTGCCCGACGCGCAATCGCACTCCAGAAACGTCGTGATCAACTTGCAGAACTTCATTCCACAGTCTACGAGTCCCGGCTTCGCGCAGCCGCCCGTTTCGAGCTCGAGCACGCAGCCACAATTCGCGACTACAATTTCCAACGTGGCGACCTCGTCTTGATGCGTAACACGGCTATCGAAAAATCCCTCAGCAAGAAAATGCGGAAACGTTACCTCGGCCCGCTGATAGTCATCTCCCGTAATCTCGGCGGCGCGTACATCCTGTGCGAACTTGACGGGTCAGTTTTCCACCGCCCTATCGCAGCGTTTCGCGTCATACCATATTTCGCTCGCACTTCCATCCCTCTACCCCCACTCGACGACTTCTTGGATATATCCACGGATCGCCTTCGCGAACTCGATCAATCAACACTTGCGGACCCCGAGGAACTCGAATCTGACGAGATCTAGTACTCCCACCGTCAGCATCCCAGTCGGGAGGACCTCACCATTGCCTATTTTTCCCATCCATCATTCGCCGCATCCGCGTGTTCCGCCGCTTGCGCAGTTCAATTTCGGTTGAATTCGGGCCATGATGATTTACTGAGCCCTTCGTTTTCCGATATCTTGTCATTCCATCCAGCAGTCCAGTGACTAGGGACAGTCACATTTTCAGTCGAGAGGAGATGACGCGCACGCTTGCGCGCTACCACCGGAACCCAATTCCGTTCTAGACCCACTCGGATCAATCCGATGTTGTCAGCGCCCACCGAACCAAACAAAGGCCGATCACTCTCCTCCTTCCACCTCCCGTCTCACTCTCATACCCCCGACTCACGCGTCAATCGCGTTGTAATCTATTCTCATCGCCTTCCTGCTCCACTTAGTCCGACAAATCCATTCAATCCACGGCCAGTTTCACTCAATCCGCTTGTTCCTCCGATATTCCGCACCTTCTTCAATTTATTCATACATCGCCTCGTTCCCTTTCTCCTGCTCGGAACTTGATAAGTTTCATTTACTATTCAATCTTCTCCATTTCCCTCCTTTCTACTCATCTGTATAAATACTGTAGTCTCCTTTCAATGAAAATACTTGGATTTCCCCCAACGTCGCGCTTATAAGTTTAAATCTCGCATCGCTCCGCTCCGCTTCGCATCGTATCGCTTCGTATCGCTTCGTCATCGCTTCGCTTCGCTCTCGACATCGAACTCGGCATCGTACACTTCGCCCGCTACTTCTGGACTTGTCAGCCGCCGGGTTGTCTGTCACGGAACCGTTCTTGATTGGAACACTCGCACACCTTTCCTAACTTCCCCCTTGCCGCTCACTCTGCCTATTTAGGGTTTGCTCGCGCTTGGACGGTCGGTTAGCACGTCAACGGGTCAGAATTGAGCCCGGAACATGCGATATATGTAAAACGATCAAAAAAACGCTCAAAAAGGAAAAAAAAAGTGCCCGCACCCTAAGTTCTGCAAACAGCTGTAAGGCCCTCTGTAATATGTCCAAGGCCATCATATTAAAAATCTAGGTCAATCGGAGCAAAATAGGTCCCATGGGATGTGTTCTCCTCTCAACCGCTGAAAAACAGGGGAACCTATCCCAAAAAGGAACTTTTCGGTGCGCATAGAAAAACATAGGAGGCCAGGCCCTCCGCCCTTTCCGTGCGAATCGAATGAGCCTATTTCCAAGGCAAACGGTTGTGAGATGATCCCGCAATCACTGTTCTGGTGAAAAGTTGCCAAAAAAAAAAAAAATGGGCCACGCCCTAAGTTCTGCAAGCGGCTGTAAAAATGAACACAATATTCAGCTATATTCAACCAGATATTGAACTTGCAAGCCACCTACACCCCTGCGCTCTTTAAAATTTCGATGTTTTTTTATCAAAGTGTTGGCTGGCTCACAAGTTCAATATCTGGTGGAATATCTGGTGAAATGTAGCGTTCAATTTTAATTCGAGGCGCCCGACCCATGCGCTCTTTACAGCCGTTTGGAGAACTTAGGGTGCGGCTTTTTTTTTTTTTTTTTGTAAGTTTTCACGAGAACAGCGATTGCGGGATCATTTCTCAGCCGTTTGCCCTGAAAATAGGCTCATTCTATTTGCACTGAAAGGGCGGAGGGCTTTGTCTCCTAGGTTTTTTTATGGGCACCGAAAATTTCCTTTTTGGGATAGATTCCCGTGTTTTTCAGCGGGTGAGAGGAGAACACGTCCCATGGGACCTATTTTGCTCCGATTGACCTAGATTTTTATTATGGCGGACTTAGACACATTATGGAGGACCTGATATACCGGGATAGTAAATGTGAACACTGGTTCGAATCTACCATACACTTTGGGATCAACAATATGAAAGGAATGTATCTATGAACTGTATATTTGAAGTATTGATCCCAAAATACCGGTATTTCAGGCCCTCCAAAATATGTCGAAGTCCACCATAGTAAAAATCTAGGTCAATCGGAGCAAAATAGGTCCCATGGGACGTGTTCTCCGCTCAACCACTGAAAAACACGGGAATCTATCCCAAAAAGGAAATTTTCGGTACCCATAAAAAAACCTAGGAGACAAAGCCCTCCGCCCTTTCAGTGCAAATAGAATGAGCCTATTTTCAGGGCAAACGGTTGAGAAATGATCCCGCAATCGCTGTTCTCGTGAAAACTTACAAAAAAAAAAAAAAAAACACGCCGCGCCCTAAGTTCTGCAAACGGCTGTAAAATTTCGATGTTTTTTTATCAGAGTGTTCGTTGTCTATCTATGATGGAGAGAAGCACAATTTACCCGTGTATGGCCGTTGGCTGGCTCACAAGTTCAATATCTGGTGGAATATGTGGTGAATTATAGTGTTCAATTTTAATTCGAGGTACGTGAGCCATGCGCTCTTTAAAATTTCGATGTTTTTTTATCAGAGTGTTCGTTGTTCATCTATGATGGAGAGAAGCACAATTTACCCGTGTATTGGCCGTTAGCTGGCTCACAAGGTCAACATCTGGCGGAATATCTGGTGAAATATAGCGTTCAATTTTAATTCGAGGCGCCGACCCATGCGCCCTTTAAAATTTCGATGTTTTTCTATCAGAGTGTTCGTTTTGCATCCATGAAGGAAAGAAGCACAATCTACCCGTGTATTGGCCGTTAGCTGGCTCACAATGTCAATATCTGGCGGAATATCTGGTGAAATATAGCGTTCAATTTTAATTCGAGGCGCCCGACCCATGCACTCTTTACAGCTCTTTGCGGAACATAGGGCGTGGCCCATTTTTCTTTTTTTTTGGTAAGTTTTCCCGAGATTCCCGATTGGGAGCTCAAATTTCAACAGTTTTCCTTGAAAGTAGCTCATTCGGGCAACCCCGCCGTTCCGAGGCTGATGGCAAATCGGTCGGGAGACCGATTAAAACCGAAGCTGCCGAGCGGCAAAAGCCTCGGCAATCTGGAGCCATTTCCGGGGAAATGAAAGTCTCGGAATGACCAATTTTTCGTACCCCGTGTGACCTATTCTTATCCTTGGCCCCCCCTTGCCCGCGCGTACGCGACTTGGAGCTCGCGCGCCATCAACGTCAAGAACCACGAAGGGCTTTGAGGATGAGTTCGACAGACCCCCCGGTGACGGGTGACTGTCGAATTGAACATTATTACAATACTGCAAGTCTGCAACCCAACGGCGGACAGGTCACGTGCCTCAAAGTGCCTGGCGTGAGTTCGAATTCCCATTTAGGGTTAGTTACATAAGTGTATGGCCACGTCACCTCGTAAGTTACACAGTACCATGTATGCCTCTCCATCAGCTCAGAAGGCCAAGAGACAGAGCCAGCTCCCAGAACTCTCGGACGCCCACAGGGCAGAAATCAGAGAAGTTTTCGAACTTTCTGACATGGACAAGGATGGCGCTTTGGGATACCACGACCTCAGAGCCGCAATAGGCGCATTGGGATTCGACATGAATAAGGCAGACGTACTGAAGATCCTGAAGGATCACACGCACGATCCAACCGGGCGAGGTCTTCTGAGCTCTGCAGATTTTATGAAGATCAGTACGTTCTTCTTGTCTACAGTACTTACATCCCGTATAACACCTATTGATCACAACAGTGAGCAGCCGAATACTGGCACGAGACCCCGACAGCGAGATTCGGCGCACGTTCCAGCTGATGGCCGACGAAAAGACCGGCAAGATATCCCTGCAAAACCTTCGTTGCGTGGCGAACAAGATCGGAGATCCTGGGAAGGATGAGGAGTTGTATGTTTATCCCGGTCCGAAATTCAACGGCTTACCAAATTCGCACTTCAGACGGGCGATGATAGATAACTTCGATCTGGATCAGGATGGGGAGATCAATGAGCGAGAGTTTTTTGCCGTCATGACTGACAATGCCAGAATCTGCTAGGATTGTTTCACTAGATCCCCCCTGTTTATGGTTACGAGCAGTTTGCGCCCATTCTACGCTCTATGATGGCTGAAATGACGACATACTGGCTGTGGTTGGCTACTTCAAATAAAATGTTGGCATGAACTTTGAATGATTCTGGGAGGTTGTGACGGTTTACTGTGTGTGATGGAACTTCTTGCTTCGACCGCCTCAATCAACTCGAGCTCGGGCCGGAACCGACCGGTAAGCGCCCGATAAGCGCCTTAGTGATCTTGGTTCAGGCACTGTTCGGACAGCCTTACAGTGCAGTGTTTGGAGCCAGAACCTCGTAGAATATTCCGCAGATACAGTATATGAAGGAATCAATTCCCGACTTTGGTTCGAGTGCACCCAGCGCCAGCGAGCTCTCGAGCCATTTGACGCGCTTGGATGGTATACATCCCCTTGCGCGAGAGTCTTGAGGTAAGTGGCCGTGATCGGATTTTCTCGATGCGACGCTGGAACACGCCCAAGATCCGCAGAATACGTTTTGCAAGCACCCGATTCTTCTTCCTGAGCTCGTCGGAGATCTTCTGCGTACCACGGCAGCTGAACCGTTTGCCGGGTGAACTTTTGGAATTCAGATTCGGATTCCTAGACCCAATTTGCGTCTAAATCGGCCTACGTTCCACAACTCACAAAAAATATACCCTTGGATCCAACCTTCGCTGTCTTGCACCCTGTGTGATACCACACAAACTCAACGGTGTTCATGGCAGTCTTAGATCACATACCAAGGAAAACTAGGAGGAGTATACTGTGGGTTCCATTGGTGCACATTGCAAGCTGTGTCACCTCATAGCAGTGCGAATGCGAGTGTGGTGCAGTCATCCAAGTGTTAACTGGGAGGCTACTGCGGCCCGGGCATCGTCATGGCTCCGTGAACGATGCAAGCAAGTTCTACAACCTGATTCCTCGCACTCTCACTTCCTTACTGACGTCTATCGTAGCGTCAGTCATTGCCTTCCGGGTGACCTCATTTCCATATTACTTCTTCTTAAGACCAGCCACCACTGCAAGTAATTGAAAACACACCACGTTGTGCAGTGGGGAAAAGCGGCTAAATAAAGCTGTGGTGAAGGCTATACATAAAGTTAACATCGGCCTTGCATCAGCCCGTATCCATGCCATCAAATTAAATGATGTCATAAGCTGTTTTCTGTATGTCGCCAAAGGCCCCGGGAAGCTCCTGCCAAGCCTTGTCCGAAAAAGTGGGTTTTCGAGGGCGAAAAATCGCGATTTCCTTGTCCGAATAATGGCTTTTTTAGGCCAAAAATCTTCCGGCCCTGTCCGGAGAATGGCTTTTTGGGCCAGGATTTTGAGGTTTTGCTCACGTTTTGGTTAGCGGTATCGGCCCCGCGGAAACTTCCACAAGCCTGCCGCACTGTCCGAGTCTCACATCTTCCCACAAAGCTGTCCGAGTATGCAATTGGTACAGCGCTTCGAGCACAGGCGCAAATGGGGACGACGATACCGAGCCCGAGAAGATGACCCTCCAGGAGGCTTCATACTTGACGCGTGTTCGTTCTTCAAGACCAGAATGTCACAGTCCAAGGAAGTAAGCCGGTGAAATATCGCGAAATACGATGGAAGGGTATTACTGCATTTGTCCAACGACTTGTCGACGCCGATGGTCAGCAGCATTATTTTTATTTTATTTTCCTGATCTGCTGACACGGAGTTGTGCCGAACATTGTTGCAACGCACGGACGCAGTTCACCGCCGACGCGCTGTGCAATTCCCCTGGAGATGCCGCTCAAATGACTGCACATCCTGTTACGGACTCACGTGGACTCATATCGACTCTTGTGTGCTGTTCCGGAATCCTTATCATGTTTACTTGTCACCGCCCTTCGTACTTATGACTCTTACTTATGCCCTGGTTTTGTATAAGTACTGTAGCTTTGCAATCGAGACCTCTGCGCGTTTGCAGAGGGTCACTGTGCTCTATTTGGGTCGGCTCGAAATCCAACACAAATGCGCATACACTCAAACCCTCGATCTCGCTGCCATTGTCTGGATCTCGTCGACGATCGTTGTCTGGACTCTTACTGTCGAAAGCCCTCCACGACGACGGACGCAAGCCGAAAGTCTTCCACGAACGATGGAAGCACGTTGAAAGCCCTTCACGACGACGAAGGCAGAAGAAAGCCCTCACGACGACGAGGCACCGAATTTGATTTTTGATTCACCAATTTACCCCACTTTTTCGAATTATTTTCTGCAATGTTTTCGGCAACCGGAACTACGCAGGTATAAAAGCTTTTTTCGTTGAAAATTAAGCGCTTCAGAAACCTCGACCGAGGGACGTGGTGCGTGGTTGCGTTATGTACACCGTAGTCGCGGTTTGCCGAGAATAGCCGATAAGCCGAGATCAGCTTAATTCTCACGGTGCAATGCCGATCTGAACACCACTCCAATTCACTCGTATTTCTCGTATTCAATTAGACTCGTAATCAGTCTCTACGTTGAGCAACAAGACAGCAGAGTATGATGCAAAAGAAATTGAGTCAATAGGATAAAAACTGAGTGAGAAAAAAAAAGTGCCGGAAAGGTTGCTCGAACGTGAGAGCGAATGTCAAAAGATGCCTTGATGATGTGCCAAACTTGTCCATTCTTCAATATGCAAATAGAGCGGCACGGTTCATCTCAGCATATGCACATGGCCTGGATGGATCACATATTTCCCATGTTGACAAGAAGTATAAAAGCTATGGAAAGACCACAGGATTCACCCAGTCAGAACTTCAGTCTCTTAAAAGGGAATACAAAAGCCATAGGATGTTGCCACCAGATGTAGTTAGAGAAATTACAGCCCTTTGCGGAACATAGGGCGCGGCCGATTTTTTTTCCATTTTGAGACAATTTTGATCGTTTCGACCATTTCGCTCGCTGTGGGCTCAAATCTTAGTATTACGCTTCAAAAACTAGATGGTCGGAACCGCACTGGAATTACGCGTTTCCTCTCGTCCTCAGTTTATTTTTATTCAACCTGTAAAATATGTAGTATAAAATTATGACTCGTTCAAGCAGATCTCCTCCCACAAGGGGAGATGTGGATACAGTGGTCCAGGCCGTGATTAAAGCAAACATAGGCATATTCAAGAGGTCACCTCGTCGCCGTATTTGTTTTTTTGTGCCTCTGCTGCCCAAACGATGCAATTGAATGTGAATTTATTAGTGTCTACTCAAGTACAAGGTTGCTGCATGATCTATCGACCGGTTACTTAGAGGTTTGTTCTGTGCCCCTTATGAGGTATTTAGAATATACCCTATGACTCAGATTACCGTTGAATGCCGTCGCGCTGGCACGCGACGCGCGCCAATTTGCCATCTGTAACAGTCACGTGGTGCGGTTATGCGTAACTGATGTCAAATTGAGGCGTGTCGCGTTCCATCGTGAGGGCATCCACCCAGAATCTGAGTTGTAGGGTTTACTCTAAGGACCTCATAGGGGGCCCAGAACAAACCTCTAAGTAACCGGTCGATAGATCATGCAGCAACCTTGTACTTGAGTAGACACTAATAAATTCACATTCAATTGCATCGTTTGGGCAGCAGAGGCACAAAAAAACAAATACGGCGACGAGGTGACCTCGTAAATACGCCTATGTTTTCTGTAATCACGGCGTGGACCACTGTATTAACATCTCCCCTTGTGGGAGGAGATCTGCTTGAACGAGTCATAATTTTATACTACATATTTTACAGATATATTTGACGACGACAACAAGCTCTTCTCCGGTTTCTTCTTGCGCGGGTTTGCAGGTGTATGGGCGAATCGCAAGGTACCTCTTTTGCCAGGCTGCAGGAACGAATTAACTAGTAATATTATTGCCAGTTTCCACCGACCACCCCTCAAAATAACGAGCACCCATCACGATGGATTTTGGATCCCCTGAATGGAGGGGATGAATGAAGTTTGAATGAAGTCTACTACGAGCTTACAAATGCACATTTACAGCGCTTTCAGAAAACCTTATCAGTGATCGATCACAGAATCTCCAAAACTACCGCCTTCACGGAGGCGGAGTCATGTCGACGCCGCAACCTGATACCAGGTTCGGGGCCTTGGTCGTGCTCGACGATTAAACTTGTGTAAAAGTTCCCCGACGTTTTGTACCCTGATTGGTCGCTGAGTTTCAACGTGGTTTTTGTCTGGACGAACTCCTCGTTAGTTACTTTTGATCTTGCCCGGGATTTTCGGGATTTTTCCTATGCGGCCATTTGTTGTGGTAAAAAGAGGCCCATGGCCCATGTCTGTGGAGATTCGGGGGGAAATCAACATTACAGCTCTTTGCGGAACATAGGGCGCGGCCCGATTTCTTTCAAAATTCGAGGTTTTCACGAGATCGGCCGTAGCACACTCAATTCTGCACCGTTTTCCTTGAAAGTGGTACTGAAAGATTCGAATTTTTATGGCAGAGGGCACCTCGTCCCCGAATCCGTTGGCAGCTTGGGAATTGCCTTTTTCAGCAAATATTGAGGGTTCCACGCAGAATTGCCATAGCATTAGATAAACTGGTTAGAATGACCTAGTTTTTGGATATGTCATATCTGAATAAATACTAGAGGGCATGTCATCCTTGCATTTTGAATATGTGTCATGCTTCAAATGTATTGAAGGTTACAAATTTAGTCCAAGTCTCGCTCTACACCAGATGTGAATGGTGTTGTATGACAGCTATACGGGGACGACATTCCCTCTGGTATCCATCCAAGTATTACATATCCAAAAACTAGGTCATTCCAAAAAGTATATATAATGCTACGGCAATTCTGCCCGGAAGCCTCGATATTTGCCGAAAAGGGAAATTCTCACGCTGTCAAAAATTCGGGGACGAGGTGCCCTCCACCATAGAAATTCAAATCCTTTCGTTCTACTTTCAAGGGAAACGGTGCAGAATCGACCATGCTACGGCCGATCTCGTGAGAACCTCAAATTTTGAAAGAAATCGGGCTGCGCCCTATGTTCCGCAAAGAGCTGTAATCAAGTTGTGAAAGAGAGAGAAAAGAGAAAAAGAGAGAGAGATTTGAATACTTATTCAGAATATATTCCTCTATATTTTCCAGCTCGGAAGCCCCCACAGCGTGCAGTAAAATATGGCGGTCCGGATGCACTTTTATTCCCGCCCCGCAAACATTTGACCCCGCCCCGCAAATTTGCCTTTTTTGGTGTCCCCGCGCGCGAATTTAGCAATTTGATCCCGTCAACATGTTTTGCGCGGACGGCATGTTCCGCCCCGCGCGAATTTGGTAACCGCGCGCGCGATTTTTAGATTCCGGGCGCGCGCAAATTCGAAGTTCCCCATTTTACCGGCAAAGATTGGCAATTATATTATGTTGTTTAGAACTCAATGGTTTGTGTTCTGCTCTGCAAATTTAGCGATTGCTGTATAACCACTCGTCATCATTACCATTCTCCCTTGCCAATGATGATATGGTGCTCTGGTTTTGGCATGGCCGTGCAAGCAGCAATTATTCAAGCTGAAGACCCAGGATGATGAATTTCCTCCTTAATTTGGTATTCTGGGAATGAAGCTCCAGTGTTTTGACCTCATGAATTTCCACCACAAACACACACTACCCTTTGGTGCCTCAGCACTGTAACCTTATTGGCAACTGGCACCATTGCTTCAGCATGCCTCTCGATTCCCAGCATACCCGTGGCCCTCGTACTCATCCTTAGTACCATTTATACGGTGGTTAGCTCATGCCTTGTTTTTTTACCTGTTATGGTTCAAAATCCACCAGGTGGTTTTGCCAGTCAGACACTGACCTAAAACGTTGAGTTATTTGGGACAGCTGCAGAGGTATGACTTGAAACCGTGTGGGAACTCCTGAGGTACATTTTTGACTTGTTTTTAAGTTTCTGCAGTTTTGCTAGGAACACGGCCCGTCTGCCCGACGACCACTTTCCGTGGGTTTATCATGGCCGGTCCGCTTCTCCCGTCCTACAGGGCTTACCGATCCACCACCTGAAAGAAACAAAAACAGTATGTGCACTTACCAATTTTTGCCGGCAAAATGGGGGACTTCGAATTTGGGTGCGCGCGCACTCTCAAAATCGCGCGCGCGGTTACCAAATTCGCGCGGGGCGGAACATGCCGTCCGCGCAAAACATGTTGACGGGATCAAACTGCCAAATTCGCGCACGGGGACACCAAAAAAGGCAAATTTGCGGGGCAGGATCAAATGTTTGCGGGGCGGGAATAAAAGTGCATCCGGACCGCCATAGTAAAACACCAATGGCTCTTGGATACATATGAGAATGGTCACTTTTGCGAGTACTTTCAGGCTACACCCCCAATTTGATCGGATGTCAATGGGAGCTGTGACATCGGATATTGGAGGAGGTCTGACAAAATCTCTGCCGGTTATGTCAAAAATCATTCTGTGATGTCCCGTTGGAGAGATTTTCACAAGATACATTCTTTGTAGATTTTGCCCATTCAAGCTTGATACTGTATCTCGGCGCATCTCTCAAATACCATATGCGAAAATTTGAGACCCACGATGTGTAGACGATGACTTTTCACATTTTCGGTGCAAAGGTCCGTGCGCATGCGCTGATCATCAATCGACAAGCAAGACCCAACTTTGCCAGCGCACTTTCTCTCTCCTCTCTCTCTCCGCTTTTCCTCCCCGTCATCGCTTACCCCCTCACTCTCCTCAACTCTCAAGACTACCATCAACACTACATGAACTACTTCAATCCTCCAATCCATCCATCAAGGCCTCTAGCTCAAACCTGCCGTCACTGCTGTCAAGACCTCCGCAACTTGAAGTCGCCTTCAAGTTCCTGTCGCATGCTTGTCGCATGCCGTCCTTTTCTTCAATCGCCTCAAGTCTCCTTGCTGCCTTCCTCTTTGTCTCAAGGTGATCTGCCCAACTAAAGATCCCCGGCCTTCATTGCTTCCCACAATCAAGTCGAAGTCCTCTTCCCATACTTACCATTAGTTCAATTAGCTGTTACAATTTTTTTGTTATGTAGAGTCTTGTAAATCGCAAGGGGGTGCCGGGCCGTGAATGCCGTACCGGGGGCCGGTTGGTTGGTCCGCCCTTGGGGGTCAATTTTTTTTTTCCCCCACCAAAAAGTTTTTCGGTCGGGAAATTGTCTAGATTTCGCTGAGTGCCTTGGATACTCGTTCTATCCCCTCACACACTGTTTTAAAACCCTTGTTATGCTCAATACAACGTCCTAGAGTCCAATTTGGTCGAGATCATCGAGGGTTCCATATTGGGTCGGATCATATCAAATGCAAACAGCTAACGAATCACGATTCAACCACTCCGAGGAGCCACTGCATGCACCCCAGCGCCGCTCCGCTTGAGTATTTTCTCGAGCCCGTCCTGCTTCCGAATACGGCTGTGCAAGTAGAGGGGCCGACCGAGACACCACTTCGATGGATGTTGTACCAGATGCTGAGGTGAGTGTTCACTGTTAGAACGTGATTAGTGACTTTTTCCGACTTTCAACAGAATGAACTCGGTGATGGAATGTATGAGATTCGGACAGGCACTATCAACTTCAAGTCGGGTGCTCACATTCCTCCGGTCTGAGGCTGTCTCCGCGACCACTGAGAACCCGAACACGAGATCTTCTACCCGTAGGATCTGGTTGACCTCTGTGCAGCTCTAGCAGCGTGCCATGGTAATTCCAAGGTGCTAACTGATTCTGCAGATTATCCAAACTTGGCGTGCCGCAAATCCGAGTCCTGTGAAACAAAATGGGTAAGATCACATCACTTTTTTCTGTTCCTTATTTTGTTTTATTTCTTACTTGATTGGAACTAGGGAAGTTGCAAAAAATTGGATCTGTGAAGCTTGTTTATCTGCTGGGAGTACATAGCCGTGGAACGACGGGTTGACCGTTGCGCAGTAGGATTCCATAGCTGTGTTGCAATGATCTGGTGTCGTTACAAGTAAGGAAGAAAATTGTGGAAGGTCTCATATGCAATATCAAACACAGATTCTGAATTTTTGCCGTCTACGTGTGGTTGGAAACTCATCGTTTATTAACCGTTTAATGTTTCGCGCAGTTCGCACGTGAATTATTACCTTATTGGGACATCACGTGGTATGACGTGGTTGGTTGGTCCACCCTCGACCCTCGGAAAAAAAAAAGTCCGGCCTATGTTCCACGGTCCACAAAGTTTGACCCACTTGGTACATCGATTTTTCGAGAACCGATTTGGCGGGTTTGGGTCACGTGGTGGGTCACGTCTAAGCCAAACAAGCACAACTTCCAGCCCTCGACCTCGCGAACAGCACTGTGGCACGCCCCAAACGTTTCAACAGCTTCAATCTGACTTCAAGAATGAGCCGTGTCTGCTCGAAAAGGTGACTACCTGCTCAGTCCGCCACAGTTGCGCCGCAGATTGGCCGCAGATTACTGTATAATTTCGTTCAATTCGACAGGGGGGGTGACGCGTGACCCAAAATTTAGGTTCGACATTTCGGCACGAGCCAAAATTTGGCGTGACCGGCGGAAATTTTTTCGACACCCAAGCGAAAAATTTGCCTTTTTCACGTCGCTGAAGCGCTTTTGGGTCGGGGTCACGCGAGGCCATTTTCGACACAGGCCTGCGTGACGCGGGACCAGCGGCCAAATTCGGCGCCGACATGGGGGTGCGTGATGCGTGACCGCCGAATTGAACGAAATTATACAGTATCAAGTCGGAGGCGGTGCAATTGATTCGGACCGGATGGAATAAAGTCCTCACAGCACCGCCTCCCATTAGAATGAAGAGATTCAAAGCCACAGGCTCAATGATGAGGGCGGCAACGGGAAATCTGAAGAGACAGTTTTGCTTAGAATCACGCTGACTATCACCTCCCAAATCAGGCGTGAGAAATTAGGTCTCCATACCAAGTCACGTTTTTGACTCCGGCTGGACGCGTCCTCTGATTCTGTGCCGGGACCCTAACTTTGTGCAACTGTATGGCCTCATCACATTTCGTAATAATAATAATAATTTTTTTGACAGCGGCTGGGCGCGTCCCCCGATTCTGTGCCCGGAATTGCCGTTTCTATTAATTCGGACCGGTAGAATACGGTGCTGACAGCACCGCCTCTGTTTAGAATAAAGAGCTTCGGAGCCACAGGTTCAATGACGAGGGAGGCAACGGGAAATCTGAAGAGACAGTTTGGCTTAGAATCGCGCTGACTATCACCTCCCAATCAAGCACGAGAAATTAGGTCTCCATACCAAGTCACGTTTTTGACTCCGGCTGGACGCGTCCTCTGATTCTGTGCCGGGACCCTAACTTTGTGCAACTGTATGGCCTCGTCACATTTCGTAATTTTTTTTCAGATCCTAGGATGATTGAGGGTCCTTCAAGGAAGTCTGTCGCCAACTTTTAGGAGATTTGATAGGAGATTTGACCCAGAAGAAGTCGAGGGCCGGAATAAAGAAACTTGCATGTGGTGAAAATATGGTTCAACACCGCGTACGGCATTCCGGCCTTGGCACATCTATACTACGAAAGGGTTTGGTGCTTCTCTCGGAGTTCTTCCTTGGTCCAGATGCATGCTTTCACACTCTGACACAGTGAGCAATGGTTAGAAAGCAAAATATGGGAGAAGGACTCGGGAAAAACGGGCACTCAGGCCAAACTCAGGCTGATGTTGAAGTTTGCTGCACTGTTCAACCGAGCTTCTGGATTGTGTTTTCTCTGGTAGCACTTGACTGATTTAAGCATTGCAGGCATCCAACCATCGTATTAAAGCCAGGACATACAAAAATGCCCGTGCTCAATTACGATGGAGTTCTGTACAATTCCATCTAACATGCACCCAGACCGCCAAATATACCGTCATTGACTCTGGATACCGCAATGGGCAATTTGTACTGTCCTCATTCATATCCAGGGCCATATCAGGCCATTGGAAGGTCCCAAACACGTTTACCGAAAGTATATGCATTAACATGCCAACTTGTTTGAACGTCACTGTACTTGTTCTAACTTAAATGTGCAGAAGTGTACTTTACTTGTACTTTTACTGTACTTTACTTGGCTAACTAACTTGCCCTGCCACAAGTACAGTAAAGTCAGTTTGCGCAGCCCAAGTTAGTTTGCCAAAGTTACTTTGTTAACCATCCGTTTGAGTACTCGTATGGAGTGCCTTAAGGTACTTCATTGAAGTGCTTCAGGGAACTCATGCTGAGCGCGCAGGCACTACTCTCTTTCCCGCCTCATATTTGCAATAAATCATATATATATTAGGGGCAGTCAGAGTAAGTATTTTCGGTCGTTTCTGCAGGCGTTTCTGTAAAATGTTTTCGTCAGAAACGTGGGAGAAACGACTTGAGATCTGACCGACCCGTTTCTGGAATCGTTTCTGGAGTGGTTTCTGCGATTAAAATATCAGCAAAGCGACCGTAATATATCCTCCTCGGCTTCTTCCACAGTGGGCTCTTTCTTTCGTCGGGCGGCGTGCTGTCTCTTGGCCCTTCTTGGCGCCGGGTGGCGGCCGTGTGCAACATGTACTCTTCTTTCGCTGGGGTGACAGCGATAGCGTGGCTTTTTGAGTCGTGGCAGAGGAAGTAGCAGTGCTTTTGGCCTAAGCGCCATCGCGAGGGACCGACGACCGGCGGCCAACTGAGAGGCAAACGAAAAAGGGTGGGATTGATTATCATCATGGCGGGATTGATCAGCCGCAAGCGTGAAAAATAATAGAAGATTGTCCCCTACATGATGGTTGAATTAAAGAGTGCAGAAACGACTGCAGAAAAGACTGCAGAAACAGCTCCAGAGGCGTTTCTACATTTCGAGTCGTTTCTGGTTTTTGCCGTTTCTCCCACGATTAATTAAATCAGAAACGACTGTTCAGGTTGGGTTTGCCGTGATCGCTTATAAGACTAAGTCGCACAATGAGATGGCCAAATACACTCGCAAGTTCGTTTTACGCACATTGACCCTCCTAGACACTTCCATGACGAAGGTTGGTTTCATTTGCAGGTCATAGAGGACGGTCTGATTGAAATTCGACTTGCAGGAGGCTTACACTAAAAGGCATGACCGCAGCGGGCCTTCGAAACCTTTCGGGATGAAGAAGTCGGATATTAACCCTATTAAGCGTGTCATGTACGAGGCAGATGAGAGTAGTGACGAGGGAATGGTTCATGCGCGGGCGAGATTGACCCGACTTTGCATAGGGGTACAGGATGAAGAGCCAGAGGGGATGGAAACGTCCCGGACACAGCTTAGGGTATATACCGGTATCGAAACAGTGCACCGTATAGTTCAAGAAGATTCATTTGTATCATTTATATCGTAACAGTGGGAATGCGAACAGTCATGAGGATTAGTGAGGTTGAGGAAAAAGGGAGGGAAGGAAATATATAATTGTGCAAAGGCATAGACACTCACACAAGGGATTTACAGCTCTTTGCAGAACTTAGGGCGCAGACATTTTTTTTCTGTTTTCAGTTGTTTTGGGCAGAACAGCGATTACGGGCTCAACTCTCGTCCGTTTACCTTGTGAGTATGCTCAATCTATTCGGAATTTTGAAGCGCAGTTTTCTGCGTCCTCATATTTTTGACTTTGTTCTTAGATCAAATTTGCGCACATTTTGGAACATTTCTGAGCAGGACAGCTCTAGCATTAGGGTTTCACCCCCAATTGCCCTAAATTTTTGATACAATGGACTTCTATGTATAATCTAGTTCCTGGAACACCGGGATAGTGAATCTAACCCCCTGGTGTGAGTCTAGTGGCCAGGAACTATTGGGCAGATTTAGCCTCCATCAGCCTGGTGCTTCAATATGACAACCTGATATGATATTCACTATCCCGGTGTTCCAGGAACTAGATTATACATAGAAGTCCATTGTATCAAAAATTTAGGGCAATTGGGGGTGAAACCCTAATGCTAGAGCTGTCCTGCTCAGAAATGTTCCAAAATGTGCGCAAATTTGATCTAAGAACAAAGTCAAAAATATGAGGACGCAGAAAACTGCGCTTCAAAATTCCGAATAGATTGAGCATACTCACAAGGTAAACGGACGAGAGTTGAGCCCGTAATCGCTGTTCTGCCCAAAACAACTGAAAACAGAAAAAAAATGTCCGCGCCCTAAGTTCTGCAAAGAGCTGTAAGGGTAGGAACAAAGGTATACGAGGAAGGTTGAACATAAGTATATACTGTGCGAAGGCATGGGATAGCCACAACAGGAAAAAGATGTCAACGTTGAGGATTGAACACACACCATAAAAAGGTGTTAGATTACAAATGGATGATACACAGCCACTAATTTGTCACAAAAATCGCTATTTTATCACTTGCTAAATCCAATGCAAGTTTTATGTAAAAAGATTCCCCAAAATACAACTAAAGCCGATTTTTCCGGAATCTTCAAAATTTGGGACCATCTGATCGAAATTATGTGTATGTACCGCTGTCGGAAGATCCAGGTGCTTTGAAATTACTAAATTTGGGTTCGAACCGTCTCTTGGGATTTGTTTTCATGGCCCTGGTGCTTTTACATGATAGCTGAGGGCTCTGCATGTCGATGCAAACAAATGCACATAAACCTCGGCATGATGGGCCGAGATTTCACACCAAAACAGTATTTTCACGACTGTGCAACCATTTGAAGCCGGATTTCAACGGGGTCTTTCTAGAATGATAGCCAGCTAAATTCGGGTTCGACCTGCCTCTTGGGATTTGTTTTAACGGCCCTGGTGCTTTTACATGATAGCTGAGGGCTCTGCATGTCGATGCAAACAAATGCACATAAACCTCGGCATGATGGGTCGAGATTTCACACCAAAACAGTATTTTTACGACTGTGCAACCATTTGAAGCCGGATTTTAACGGGGTCTTTCTAGAATGATTGCCAGCTAAATTTGGGTTCGAACTGTCTCTTGGGATTTGTTTTAACGGCCCTGGTGCTTTTACATGATAGCTGAGGGCTCTGGATGTCAATGCAAACAAATGCATGTGGACCTCGGCATGGTGGGCCGTTAGATGCTGGCACCAAACAAATGCACATGAGCCTCGGCATAATGGGCCGAGATTTCACACCAAAACAGTATTTTCACGGCTGTGCAACCATTTCAAGCTGGATTTTAACGGGGTCTTTCTAGAATGATTGCCAGCTAAATTTGGGTTCGAACTGTCTCTTGGGATTTGTTTTAATGGCCCTGGTGCTTTTACCTGATAGCTGAGGGCTCTGCATGTTGATGCAAATAACTGCACATGAACCTCGGTTGACCCTATTGCAACTCGGGCAAAGTGATTGAGCTGCCAACGGAGTTTGAAAATTTGGCAGATGTCGCGATCGGCCGAGAAGCGAGCCATCAAAATCTATCATTTCTGCCCCAAAGTCGGTACTTACCTCTTTCCTCTCTGCTACGAAAGATTGTAATAAAATTTGAGAGACAAATGTCATCTTTTCTAGCAGCTGATTACTCCTGTGTACTTTGACTTCATTCAAATTCAAAGATCATGGGAGAACACGAGCCTCACTGAAATTTTAGACTTGATGACAGCTCAATCCGGTTTCCCGAGTTGTACCAGTCTGCATACACCGAAGTGCTTGCCACATATTTTCGGTATTTGTATACAGACTGGTTACGAGTCTACTCTTCGCGCACATGAAGGAATAAGGATGTAAATATTCTTGTATCAGAATATATTGCTCATAATCATCATTTCTACTGCCTCTCAAAACTATTGCGCCTGCCGAGGCGAGTTGGAACTGACTTGTGTTCCACTTGCGGCCCTCGTCGGCAACTTCGGCAAGGCTAGCACTGCCTCCATCCAATTCCCTGATTTGGACAGCACGTGGAGGCGGAATGTAAAAAAACTCTAAACCAGCTGCCGAAGCCTGCCGAGGTGGGTGTGCTGTGGCTATGCTTATTTTATTTTATTTTTAAGGGGGGGGTTATATTATCCTCCAAATTTCCCAAAAATGCTCCATTTGACGAGAAAAGCATGTAGAAACGCTCGGAAAAAAAGTCACGCCAAAATTTTCTCGCCTTTATAACCTTCAGCAGAATGATTTTTCAGTGAATCTGATTCATACAAACTACTTCTAGGCTTCATACCTAACACTTGTATGAAGCAAAATGTTCCTGCAGGATGTGGTCATGAAGTCATTTTGCTCGTCGTCCAGTGCCTGCAGGGAAGACGGCAATTAGCCAGCAGTGAACTCGTAAATTTTCACTTTCTCCTTGCAGTTATACTCAGGTACTAATAATTATCCATTTAGTTATATCCAGGCATAGGAGACCGGCTCTACAACCCATTGCGAGCCATAAAAGCTGTGGAAGCGTCCAGCGGTTTTTCACCATCTTTTTCCGACGATGTCTGACCAATGTGCCCTTGACGCCAACGGGAAGCTCATACACGTCTCTGAAATCGAGTTCTATGAGTCCGAGTCCAATGCCAGGGCCCTCCCCGCAAAATCGACCGGTCAATGTTCAGATTATTATACTCTTTTGTCAGTGGAAACTAATATATGCCGCCAGAACTTTGTCGTGGCACTCATAAAAGAGACACTGACAAGCTTGCTCAGTCCCTTGCTGCTTCCTAGGTAGCAATGAGTGTGAATTATGCCCGATGGAAAAAAAAAAAAACTCCCCGTCGCCCATGACGGTAGAGATTTCTCCAGGTTCCACGACGGGACGGGCCTGTACGTCGCCCTGGGAGGCACCATAGAAGAAAAACGGGGTGTCTCACCACAATATTCCAGTTATAAATGTTATGCAAAATACAGTGCCAAACATGGTACAAATATATCCCTTGGCAAATACAATTATTTAAAAGCTACCAGCGCATGCGGATTCACTCGGCGATTTGTTCTGTCCATCTTTCAAGTCACACAGTGGAGAACTGAGCGCGTAGTGAGTGTTATGGCGAAATCGATCATTTTTGAAGAAGAAAAAAGGGCCCGCCCTAAGTTCTGCAAAGAGCAGTAAAATTGATCCCCAGACCATTACACCGAAGTGAAACAACTGGAATATCGGCTGGTCGGTACCGCCGCCACTGCTTACGGAACGGCTTCTGACGTTGCGTTATGCGATCACTCCGAAATCGGGACTTTGACGGTCCAGTAGAGGCCTCCCTCTTTGTCATTTTGATGGACTAAAAGTGCGGGAAGCGCCTGGACAATTAACAGAAAATTGCCACTCTTGGTCGCTTCCAGCCACCTTGCGCAAACAGGTTAGTCGCATTCGTCTACGTCGATTACATTAAGGGTAAGGTGGGGAGAACACAAAGACCGAGGGGTCTTCGAAAGGCGCTCATGACTCTGCGGTCATCTCCCATGAAGCGGCTGGCACGGGAAGCCCTGGGACGGCCTCCACAGTCACCAGTGGCACGACCCCGTGTCCAGCCACGCCACCCATCCCGCGTCCAGCCGGACACAAAGTGCATGCCTCCGGGTTGGCCAACGAATTTCCCAGCACTACCAACAGATTCTACACCGAAGGCGAGGTGTACACTAACACAGAACCCGGCTCCACAGACACCAGTGGCACGCCCGAGCGCCCCAGCGCCGGCGGAACCCGTAAGTATACGCTCCTCATCTGATGTGTTAATTGTTGTCCGTGTGGGCTCGAATCTCACTTGTGTTTGGAGCCATTTCAAAGCGGATTTTCACGGGACCTTGTTTGACGGAAAGCCAGCGCAATTTCGGTTAGAACTGTCTCTTCAGATTTCCTTCTAGTGTCCCAGGTCCTTTGCGGGAAAGATTTCTGCTCTGCAATCCAGGGCAAACATATGCAATTTAATGGTGGCTTGATGTGCCGAATTTCGCATCAAATCAGTAAATTGCCCTGTTTGGAGCCATTTCAAACCGGATTTTCACGGGACCTTGTTTGTCGGAAAGCCAGCGGGTTGAGACAAAAGAGCTCCACCATCTGGTTCTATTTGTGTGCCTGCTGCTCGCGGGGAACGACCGACGCGACGTTCAGCGAGAATTTTGATGCGAGTGCGTAAATCCCCGAGTATATTTGTCCTGGTCAAACTCTAACCAATATCACAGTATGGTATGCAAGAGACGCAGAAGAGAGGATCTCCGCATGTAAATTATTTGGGATTGCTGGAGCATGCGCGACGTGAGGAATAGAGAGATTCATGAAGTTATTTGGTCATGTTAGTCCTTGGTCCACTCGAAATTCTAGCCTCTACAGGCACGACCAGTGGACAGATCATGAAGTGTGGATTTTCCCTGATTCGCAATATTGAAAAGTAGCCATTGCAATATACTTGGATTTTATGGATGAAAATTAGCTGGCCAAGAACCCGAACACGGCCCACGGCCTGTGGGCGAGAGATCTCAATTTCGTCCTAGCATAGCGAGAAAATTGATTCACTGGAATATCTGAGGATAAACTACATTAAGCGTTCTGTTCTCCCTATTCCTGGATGGCAACAGAATGGTTACACGGTGCCGAGAAGTAGCACGCGAGAGGGCAACGTAAAGTTGGCCGTGGCTGAAAACCGGTGTCCGAAGATCTATGCCAACATACTTGACAGATTGGCCTTGAGCCTTATTGATGGAAATGGCGAATGCCAGACGGATTGGGAACTGGAGGCGCGAAAGTACGAAAGAAAAGTCGGTCGTACTTCCCGAGGGCGTAAGAGTAATGCGAGGAATAAAGACAACGTTGCCGTTGTGTTGGCCTCCCAGAATCTCGGCTTCCAAAACTCTGTCTGACATTCGTCGGATAACCATTCGTGTGCCATTGCAAAGTCCCTGGGACGGTGCAAGATTGCGCAGAAGGATGACTGGGCAGCCGGGTTTAAGCGTGAGCTCTCCAGGCGGTAGGCCCGATGCGTCCAAAGAGCGCAGATATTCCATGGGCATCGCATCGTTCACCTGCGCGTCGTCTGCTCCTGCCTCCGTAATGATATTGTCCGCGCTGATAAATGACCTGGACTCTCCCCGCATGCGATCGAGTACGGCATCGTTGAGACCATCAACGTCTCCGTTGCACGCTGCCAGAATGGTCCTTTCCAGGAAATAGTTGGGTGGCAGAGTAGGGCCGTCAATGCCGGGGAAGACAGAGTCGACCAAAATATTGCTGTCCCTGCATACCATGTTGGGAGGCAAGTCTACGGTGCCATCCGGTCGGTTCGTCCGCCCATACCCGATGTCTAGCAGCCAATCTGCGAACTGAGACTCCTCGGGGCCGACATCCAAGCGCATGTTTCGAGTTAAGGTGAGGATCTCGATGCCCTGCCAGAGATACGAACGAAAAATTGAGGCGTCAATGATCTCTTCTTGCGTTCCCTTCGGAACGACCGGAAGAATCTGCTTGGGATCCCCGCCTAGCACCATGGTGATCCCACCAAAAGTCTTATCATTCCCAAGAAGATCGCGCAAAGTCCGGTCGACCGCCTCATGGCATTTGCGATCGTGCATAGGTGCTTCGTCCCAGATGCAGAGTTTCGTCGCGCGGATGAGACCGGCGCGCAAGCTCTCCTTTGGAATAGAGCACGTGGATTCGTCGTTCAAGCCATCAATGGGAATTTTGAAGACAGAGTGGGCTGTCCGCCCGCCCTTAAGGAGAAGTGCGGATATGCCGGAAGAGGCTATGCATAGGACGATGCAAAACTGCCCTCGGAGATGATGTGCGAGGGTATTATAGACGAAAGTTTTCCCTGTACCTCCTGCCCCACTGAGGAAGAAGACTTTTCCAAGCTTGTTTTCGACGGAATAGATGACTTTGTTGAATGCATCCTTCTGCTCGGGGTTCATTCGCGCAAAGTTCGCATTGGCTTGCACGCGCTCCTCTGCCTGGTTATAATCCAGCTGTTCCGCAATTAATGGGTTATCGCCGACTACACTCCAGTCGCGTTGAGGAAGCGGCAATTCGAAGTCAGGCAACGACCGACCTGACTCCTGAAGGATTCTGTTGAGTAGAAAAAGGCCGTAGTCGTATACGTCGGCCTCCGAGGGATTCTCTAGCCCCATGCGACCAAGTCGGTGGTCCAAATCGTCGCAGATATGGACGCGAAAATCTTCCCAGAGTTTGGAAGGGTCTGCCGGATTGCAAAAAAGCAATAGAGTCGCAAAGAGGTGGCGCAGTCGTGTACCCGTTTGCATTTCCGCAGCCTCGGAAAGGCAAAGGCGCCACTCGCCGTCGTCCTGAAGGAGCCCTCGGGCCAGGCAAACTTGGCGATACGAATCATAGCGAACGCCTGTGCGGAAGAATTATATAAGATAGATCGAAGGTATCGCAAGCCTTACCTTGGTAGACATATAAATCATCGTGTGAGAGCGGGCCCTTGACGATAGACAAAAGGGTCCGAAGATAGAAGCGCTCCCCGCCAGACGGGGACACAAAATACATTCTTCCCAGTGCCCAGCCCTTCTTACGAATCGCCCAGTGCCCAGGTTTCCTCGTCGATTTCACTCCTTCCTTCCACGTAAAAAATTGAGGGAACTCTTGATATGTGTGCTTTCGGGCCGCCTCGCCCAGCGGACCGTCGTCGCGATTGGCTGCAAAGAAAGCCTGAAGTTTACTGACTTCATTGGCTGCTCGTTCGAGGACGTCGTCGGGATCCTCTCCCGGATCAAAGGTAACCATATGCTGGCCGGCGAGATGGACAGGAAGACGGACGACGTTGGGGATCTGGGTGTGAGGGTCGAAATGAAAAATTCGCCATGCTGCTTCGGGAGGCCCAATATAGCGGCCGTCAATATAAGTCTTGATTTCGTCCCTGTTGATCTCCAAGGTTGCGCGGTCGCCACCCTTATGGATATACTTGAAGGGATACTTGATGGATTTGACCGTAATGGCACATTCGACATTGATATGGCAGTCGAACTTGGCGGATAGATACGGGGAATATGGGACAATCCAAGAGTTATCGACAGTGTGGCGCCCGACCTCGTACGCTCGACCATCTTCTGGGCGCTCATAGAGGGGATAACTGTCTGTATCCATCGAGGTGTACGCCTGAAAGGGCTTCGGAAAATATTTCGTGCACATGCCGTTCTCCATGCATGGCGCGCGAGGATTGAGTGCCCCGCAAGGGCCGTGAACCATGCATTTCTTCACGGTCTCAAAGAGCAGTGGTTGAGTCTGGGGATCCGGCCATTTTGCGGAGATCACGGAGTCAATGTCGTCGGGATTGAGTAGCTTATATGGATGGCGCAAGAAGATGAGAAGGTGCATGTGGGGGAGGCCACGCTTCTGGAACTCGATAGTGTACACGAACGCAGCACACTCGCCGAAAATTCCGTGCTGATGGATCTCCTTGATTATCACTTTTTTCTTCAACTCGAAGACGCGCGCAACCAGGTCAGGGCGATCATAGGATGTCTGACCAGGAAGAAGGGCCCGTGTAATCTCCACCCATTGTGGATTAGCCGTTACCGTGACGAAGAGATCCACCTTACTCAATTATTAGCACATGTTGCAGCGAGAAGTAGAGGCTGTGACATACTTTGCGGAAGTACCGGGCTATTGCCATTGCATCCTGGTAGCGCTGCTGCATATGGCAGGGACCACCAATGTAGGACGACGGAAGGATGAAACGCTTCCCTAGTTCGTCCAGGTCGACGTCATCATCGCGATTAGAAATCGCGTCCTCCAGCCCGCTGTATAAAGATGCACGGAGCTTCTTTTGGTTATGGCGATAGTAGCTGAGACGATTTTGGTCGATTGAAGCAAAAGCATCGACCATGTACTGCTGGAGCAGGCGACCACCCCGTAATATGGTGGAAAACTCTGTCTCCCGTGTAAAGAGTCGGAAGGCATGATAGCGAGTTTGCGTGAGTCTGTTGGGGCGTTGTTTTCCGGGCTCGTCGAGGTAGAGATCGGGATGCCATCCATGCTCGCCTCGCGGGAAAATTAAGACATAGTATAGAGGTGCGTATGCGGGATGGATGTCGGAGATGCGCTGCATGGGAGCGTCGGTGGGATTTCGGTTACGGAGAATGATATCGCGGCCATTTCCCGCAGAGCTGTCCCCCGGAAGGATGACAGCTACCTCCTCTGCTGTTGGGAGATTGTATCGACGGTGGTCGGTGCCCAGCAAAACTCGTAGCCGAACTGCGGCATCCTGGACATCGTCACCCAGGTCTTTCAAAACCTCGTGCGCCTGCTTGTAAATGGTAGTGTACGGATGGACATCAGTGAGCATCGTTTGCAAACTCTGCATAGTGTCCTGACGAAGATTGCTGTTGCGATTCATTCGCTGCTGCAGCGCGACGCCGGGATCATAGATGTATAGTTGCGCGTAGGATGGCGGCGTACCGTCTGGGGCCGTCAGCGCACTCGACAGGTGACAGAGATTGCCTAGAATACGGAACACCCAGGCCGCAGGCCCATGCTTATTGACATTTTTGTCGTCGTTCACACCCAGGGATGTGAAGGCAAGCGCGACATTATACTGGGTAATATGCTCGCGAAATTCCAGGGCTTGGGCATCCCTGCCCACTAAGAGTCGGTAGAGGGGCTGTGGTGGCTCCTCAAGTCGGTTGAGCGAGACCTTGCCGTGATTGCAGCAAAGTCCGTACGGCGACCGCGAATCCTTCGGAGGAGATGTGACGTGTTCAGCCTCCCAATGAAGAGCTTCACAATGTGGGCAAGGGTCGTCCATTGGCCCTAGATCATGCCTGGACACAGGGTCACGAAAGTCGTGTCGGCCCGCCATGAAGAGCTCGTCTCGCGCTGGCTCCGCAGCTCTCCGACAACGACCTGAATTTTCAGCAGGTGAGCTATCTGCATGTACAGTCATTTTAGCACTTCACCTCGTGTGGGATTCCTGACTTTCTCGCCAGTATTCGACGCAGAAAGGGGCCGTGGCGGAGGCGAAATGCGGTCTGAAGAACTATTAAATGGATGGAGTGATCTTATCGGATCTGCACACACACTATTTGGTCTATTCTCAGCGGCAGAAGCACGCTGTGTGGCCGCAGGAGTCAAGAGGCCATTTGAAAGGGCCTATCAAAATGAGCATGAAGAGAGCATAGCAGTCGGACGGCGCACTTGTAAAACCCGAGAAGGTTGTGTCATTGTGGTTCGCTGCCTCAACAGTACTGTAGGCTCTGGGTCTGCAGTATGTAAGTAAATGAGTCAGTAACTTTTCTGGAGGACAATGAATTACGCACCATCCACATCCATTTGCATCTCCTTCTCGGCACGCTCGTGGGCGCGCCTGGCAGTCTGAGCAAGGGATCGCGTAGTTGGCGGGGGTGTTGGTACCTGAGCTCTACGGTCCCGCTCTCTTTGATGCCGGCGTAATTGTCCTAGGGAGCGTGCACTCAATTCGGGCGTTGCAGCTGTTGGGGGCGCGTTTTCATCCCCAAAATTGACGGGTCTGGACCGTGGGACACGCCGTCGACGTGGACTCCTGGACCTCGCGTGAGTCGCGTTGAGCTTGTCGAGCGCGTTGCTGATGCCTGTGGGGCGTGCTCGGCGGTGTTAGTTCCCTATCGCGTGAGACATCAGCAAGTGGCGGAGAAATAGCAAAGAACACTGGCTGGCTTACATGGTATTTCAGTTAGTGTTCGTGGGTTGACTTAGTTAGCACAGTGTGAAGGGTGTAAAGAGGTTTATTGAAAAAATACAGTGGGCGCGGTGCTACGTGCCGCTGTGGAGCGGAGCTGGGAAAAAGAAGGGAAGTGGCTGTGGAGTTGTTGTGGACTGTCTGCCAATTCGCTGGTTGACGTCAGTGGGGCTCGGAGAACCTCGGATCAAGTTTGTCTCTAGTCAAAGGTGTTCGATTGTAATATAGATAACAACTGACAGGCTAATTTAGGTCGAAATTCATATGCTTCGTTCTGTTGTCTAGGCTCTACCGTGGCGCATGGGGAAACCTGTGGGGTCTGCGAGTTTGGTTTAGATGGCACGACGAAGTCCAGGGGCGATGGTGTATTTATGCTTGCTTTGTACACCGGGAGAATCCCTGGAACCGGCGTTCGTGATTCGGACCGGCCGTGTAATACTACCTACCTACCTACCTACCTACCGAGGCTTTCATTTCGCCGGAAATGGCTCCAGATTGCCGATGCTTTTGCCGCTCGGTAGCTTCGGTTTTAATCGGTCTCCTGGCCGATTTGCCATCCCCTCATCCACCACCCGCTCCTTTACTGCCACACAGGTGACCGCCCAATGCATTGGACAAAATCAGGGACCGGTTTGGAGTCAGCCTTCGTCGAGAGCAGAGCTTAAGGCGCAGACGTTGGCGGTAGGCAGGATAACAGGTCATCATCCTCGCATGGTTCCACAGCCGTGAGCTAGCGTGGGGCAAAATGAGACTCAGACATGGTAGGTTATCTCGTAGTGAAAACGGACATTTTAACCAATCCCTGGCGTCGTACCATATCATCCAGGGCCCCGTCAACATTGGACCCTAACTGGAATAGTCTCCCGTAGTCAGACTCAATAAACTAAAATGAAGATAGTCGAAATTTTTTAGTTTATATACTGGAACAGGAATTAGAATTTTACATATCCATGTAACTACCAAAATGGTCACCACGGGATAGAAAGAATACAAGGGATACAGCACCAACCCCCGAGGTTGTAGGACAAAGTGTGCTCCTCCGCTTCCGTCTGCTGAGAACCGGGCTGAGCAGTGCTAGTTGTAGAATGGGTTGTGGTGAAGCCCATCGTACAACACATGATCTGAGGTTCCTCGACGAGTGGAGTGTCCATTGGTGTGATGGACATGATAGGAATGCGCGGCCCAGGGAGTCGTTTACATATAAGTATCCGAAGCAAACCGGTCCGTGATATTTGCGCTGCAGCCATTCAATCGAAATTGATGCATTGTACAGTACTCCCCCCGAGCGGGGCTTGCAGCAAATGGATCCGGCCATCCACAAGCAACGTGACTTGGAAATAGGCTCCGATTGATCCATGCGTTGCATGGAATTCGAAGTTTGAAAATGCGGCTTGACTCCGCTATATCTTATCGCAAACATTCACTCCAATGCGGCACTCGGCCCTTCGACAATTCTTCTGGGCCTTTGGTACACCTGTCAGGTCCCTCCTCGACTCTCACGCATCACGTCTATGAAGGAGCAATTTATCGAAGCTTTGTTTACCGCAAATGAAGAACATGCATCATTTCGGATGGTTGTGTTGAGATGTGTACTTTCAAACAAATGGCTAGATAACGAATCCTATCGTTTGGCGAGCTGGTGTGTGTACCATTGGGGTTTCAACCCGTCTCTCAAAGACTTTTTACCTACAGGAGCAACATGTCGGGACTACCTCTCGATATCTTGACGAGGCTTGAGAGACTAACAATCTTAGATTACAATTTAGGCATCCCTTGAGGACTGGCTGGCTGGAAGAAATGAGCAGTCGAAGTCGGACCCAGTGGCGGACAAAGAGGAGCATGACGAGCTCGGGAGTCGAGAACGTATGTCGGCGCCTCGAAGAACACGCAGAGGAAGGAAAGAAATCATGGAAAGAAGGGAGAGGTCAGGTATACGAGAGGCAAAGAAACATAAAAAGCACGCACTTCAGCCATCTATTCTACCCATTGCCTTGTAATGTTGCCACGGATCCCCGAACGTCACGAAGTGAATTCAAAGCAGCCAGTCCATATCAATTGACTTTTAAGGGAACCAGAGGGAACCCAGGTCGGTCGGTACATGAACCGGACGAGTCATTCACTTTGAGACCCAGTAGCACGATGATAAGGGAGGCGAGGAGGATGCACAAGGGAGGAAAGTGATGAATTTGACCAGGGCAAACAAATGCAATTTAATGATGGCTTGGTGTGCCGAGTTTCACATCAAATCAGTAAATTGCCCTGTTTGGAGCCATTTCAGACCGGATTTTCACGGGACCTTGTTTGTTGGACAGCCAGCGCAATTTCGGTTAGAACTGTCTCTTTACATTTCCTTCTAGTGCCCCAGGTCCTTTCTGGGAAGGCTTTGTGTTCTCCATTCCAGGGGAAACAAATGCAATTTAATGATGGCTTGGTGTGCCGAGTTTCACATCAAATCAGTAAATTGCCCGGTTTGGAGCCATTTCAAACCGGATTTTCACGGGACCTTGTTTGTTGGATAGCCAGCGCAATTTCGGTTAGAACTGTCTCTTTACATTTCCTTCTGGTGCCCCAGGTCCTTTCCTCGAAGGCTTTGTGTTCTCCATTCCAGGGAAAACAAATGTAATTTAATGATGGCTTGGTATGCCGAGTTTCGCATCAAATCAGTAAATTGCCCTGTTTGTCTTCTGCTTTGTCTTCTAACACATTGAGATTTTCTCATCAGAAATAGCGACATTAACGTCTCCGCTTTCACTCCCTCAACAGCCTCGTTTGCGGAGCCTCAGATGCAGAGGAGTTCGTCCAGACATACTCATCCGACGCTGCCCAAAGCGTCTTAACATCGTGTACCACAGACCATGGAACCATCGAGCTGCTTGTCGGTCAATATCGGGCTTTTGAAACGGATATTGTTTTCGTTGTTCTCCGCCTTCCGCGAAAAACAAATGAAAAAGAAAAGAAAAGAAAAGAACTCCGTATCTGCTCTTTTGATGACGGTAGCCCGGAATCCATCTGCTCGGACCGTGCCGTGTGAATTAGGAACAATTATTATTATTAAATCACCCCCAGGAAGCGGAGCAGTTTTCAAGGACATTTTCTCTTACCCGAATGCGACGACCTACCCACTAGACATATTTAAACTTTCCCCTGCTGCGCTGCCATCAAAATTTGAATTTGAACGCCCCGGGATCAAGGATACACAGCCAGAAGTTCAGATGCACACTGGCCAAACAGCGCGATATGACCTGAGTTCCAATTGTCATGATGTACCAAAGGCATCTGATTTTAACCCAGACTCATTTTATTTGAAATGTGCCGAGTATCAAGTGAGAGTCGGACAGAGGTCATTCCTTGCCACTGTCAACCTCAGCTCAAATCTGCCCTTGAGTCCTGCACAAGTTCCCAACGCCGTGTGCACAGAACACTCAAGCGTGCGCGTCGCGCGATGAGAAAGTTTGTTCGAGTTTGGATGTGAAGCCGAAGTTGATGTAGTCCTCTCCTTCCTTCCTTGATGACCACCTGTGCCCATGTTTTCTCTCCTGGTAAGGCTCACCGGAAACCACTCATCAACCTGTTTGGAAGGCACTTCAGGTCACTCTGACTGCTCTGGGTCTCAGATTCTGAGTTTTGCTCCCACCGACTCGGACTCATCGCGAGAGCCGAGCATTCTTACCCATGTCAAGCATCCTTCAAGTGCACTCAAGCATCCTTCAAGTCAAACACTCAAGCATCCTTCAAGTCTCTCAAGGCCTCAAGACTAGTTTAATCCTCAAGTCTTAGCTGGGCCCTTGAATTCTGCAAGTCAAGCGCGAGGATCAAAGATAGGTCACAAGATGGACCCGTTCTCATTGCGCCTCCATCGTCACTTTCCGGGCTCCCCCCTCGTTTCCCTGCGCCTGAGAATGCCCACGACCTGGGACACGACCCCCTACCCTATCAGACATATCGTCTCGATGGACCCAGATATGACTTTTATTATCGCGCGTTGCATTGCATTTTCCCAGCTCTTGGCCATGTCATCTAACTCCTTCTCAGGCTCGTTCCTTGGTATGTTGTCTCGAGAAACCAGGCACTGCCGACGCTTGTTGCGTCCCGAGGTGCTAGATGGCGCTTTTTTTACACATGTGCGTCGAACTCTATAAATACTTGTGCTTTTGATAAATTTTATCTGTAGGGGTGTTCCGTGGCACCCTCCCTACCCCTCGCTACCCCTCGCTTACGCCGGAATGGCGTAGATGACCAGACTGCAAGTCGGAGCGGGTGTAGCTAGACGGTCGAGGCAACCTGGGGTGTTATCTCTTGGGAGTCTCAGGCGGTAGTCTACCTAAATATGTGTTATTATGTACCTATAATACAATTGTTCGCTTCCTCTTGCGCTTGTGAGGTCGGGACAAGCGGGATTCTGGCGACCGGGGCGAGGCGGCGGGTAGGGGGACGAGTCACGTGAATTGAAGATGGCCAAAACTCATATCCGGATAAGAACCCAGGTTCACCGCGGATAACCCTGGGACATCCGTGCTACGGATATCCTACACTGGGTCGCTTTGTTTTCCACCCAGATCCTTAAATTCTTAACCTGGGGTCCTCCAGCTCCAGGTTAACCTGTGGTTAATAGAATTTCCGCCCTGTGTACATGATCCATTTTCCTCGTGTGTCCCGTGCTTCGCAATTGAACAGCTCATCCCGTGCTTCACAATGTACTTCTGCCACCAGTGGCAGCTTGGAATAAGTGCTTTGGGTCAATACTACAGGCATAATATACACTAACGACGCACATTTCCAGTCTCTTTGACCGTTTATCCACCGACCCGAATCTGTACAAATTCGGAATGTCCCAAGATTTGCGGCGTCCTCTAAGCCAAACTAGAGACTCGGGGAAAAGGTCGAAATATATCCGGGCCGTTATTTCCTCAAAGGAAGGGCTTTTGCCCAGTTCGTCCACAGACCCATAGGTGTCCTTCCTGCTTTTAATCCCTGCTCTTGGTACCCTTCCTTGTCGACCGCCAGCTCAAACCAACGGGTCCTCGCATCCGAGTAAGTTTGTTTGACGTAGGCGTGCCGGAAAACGTGTTGGAACCTTGCACCGATGGGGAGCGTTGCCAGGTCGGGGGACGCCATCGACTTGAATCCGGCGACCACTTCCTCGACGTACAAACCGATAGGGAATTTGCGGAGGTCAAGGACGACGGGGTGCTGATGATGGGCTTGGTCGTTGGCAGGGAGGGCGCGATGGAAGGAGAGGAGGCCGCAGCGGATGGGGTGGGTGGGGACGACGCCCAGATGGAGTCTGCAGCTGAGGTGGTGGTATGACAAGCCTCTTGTGTACTGTGGACACTGGGGATTTTTACCTGGGAGGGGGAACTCTTCCCACACACCAGTGGGTTCCACTGGTGGTCAGGTCCCACAGGGTTTTAACTAGTGGTCCTGCCTATTCAATGGCCAGCCAGTCCACAGTTGCTCAGCGTCTTGTAGTGTTTGCCCCTCTGGAATGGATGTGTGCTCCGTTGGCATCTTGTAAGTTTATGTATGGATAACCACCGCATGTTCCTACATGTTTGTCTTTGGTAGACTCGTTGTTCATGTTGTGGACTGCACGCGAGGATAATCAATCCCCCCCCCCCCTTGAGAAAACGTGATCAACACGTGAGCAGTTCCAGTCACAGAAAAAGGCAGAAAAAAATCCAGAATAATTCTCTTCACAATAAGAGTCGATTTACAGCTGTTTGCAGAACTTAGGGCGCGGCGTGTTTTTTTTTTTTTTTTTGTAAGTTTTCACGAGAACAGTGATTGCGGGATCGTTTCTCAGTCGTTTGCTCTGGAAATAGGCTCATTCGATTTGCACGGAAAGGGCGGAGGGCCTCGTCTCCTAGGTTTTTTTATGGGCACCGAAAATCTCCTTTTTGGGATAGATTCTCGTGTTTTCCAGTGGTTGAGCGGAGAACATGTCCCATGGGACCTATTTTGCTCCGATTGACCTAGATTTTTATTATGGTGGACTTGAACATATTCCGGAGGGCCTTAAATACCGGTATTTTGAATGGGATCAATACTTCAAATATACAGGTCATAGATACATTCCTTTCATATTGTTGATCCCAAAGTGTATGGTAGATACAAACCAGCGCTCACATGTACTATCCCGGTATTTCAGGCCCTCCGGAATATGTCCAAGTCCACCATAATAAAAATCTAGGTCAATCGGAGCAAAATAGGTCCCATGGGACATGTTCTCCGCTCAACCACTGAAAAACACGAGAATCTATCCCAAAAAGGAGATTTTCGGTGCCCATAAAAAAACCTAGGAGACGAGGCCCTCCGCCCTTTCCATGCGAATCGAATGAGCCTAATTCCAGAGCAAACGACTGAGAAATGATCCCCCAATCGCTGTTCTCGTGAAAACTTACAAAAAAAAAAAAAAAACATGCCGCGCCCTAAGTTCTGCAAACAGCTGTAAAGAACGGAGAAAGAGAAAGTCCCCAGACTTGCCATCGTTTTTTTGGGAAGTAAATCTACCTCGGCCGAATCTTCCTCTGAATAACCTTAAAACTCAAATGTAACAAATGTGACCTGATAGTTTGTTTGGTTGGGGCCCATACGATCTATGCCTGATCCGAGAGTACTCGACTGAGCCTCCAACATGCGTGGATTTTATAACTCTGAATTCATGAGATATCATCTTGAAAATGGTATCACACTGTGGATAGAGTGTCTAGGCACCGAAAAGTATTCACCCCCGATGAGAAGTTTGGAAATAAGTTCTCGACGACGATGTTCGACTCACCCATCACTCTGTTGAATTCAACAAAAAATCTGTTATTACAGCCGTTTGCAGAACTTAGGGCGCGGTGTGTTTTTTTTTTTTGTTGTAAGTTTTCACGAGAACAGCGATTGTGGGATCAATTCTCAACCGTTTGCCCTGGAAATAGGATCATTTGATTCGCACGGAAAGGGCGGAGGGCCTCACCTCGTAGGATTTTTTATGGGCACCGAAAATCTCCTTTTTGGGATAGATTCCTGTGTTTATCAGTGGTTGAGTGGAGAAAATGTCCCATGGGACCTATTTTGCTCCGATTGACCTAGATTTTTATTATGGTGGACTTGGACATATTCCGGAGGGCCTGAAATACCGGGATAGTGAATGTGAATGCTGGTTCGAATCCACCATACACTTTGAGATCAGCAATATGAAAGGAATTTATCTGTGAACTGTATATTTGAAGTATTGATCACATTCAAAATACCGGTATTTCAGGCCCTCTGGAATATGTTCAAGTCCACCATAATAAAAATCTAGGTCAATCGGAGCAAAATAGGTCCCATGGGACATGTTCTCCACTCAACCACTGATAAACACAGGAATCTATCCCAAAAAGGAGATTTTCGGTGCCCATAAAAAATCCTACGAGGTGAGGCCCTCCGCCCTTTCCGTGCAAATCAAATGATCCTATGTCCAGGGCAAACGGTTGAGAATTGATCCCACAATCGCTGTTCTCGTGAAAATTTACAAAAAAAAAAAAAAAACACGCCATGCCCTAAGTTCTGCAAAGAGCTGTAAAGTCGAATGAAAGTGGAGCGGTTATAACTTTCATCAGCGTTTAAAGGAAACTACGCTGCAATATGTAGCCAACCTACTCACAAATTGAACCAACCCGTGACGGCGGTCTTGAAACGCACCCAAATATGCCTGTACATCCAATTGAAACCGACTTTGGTACCGTGGGCCCTCCTGGATCACGGGAGGGTTTTGGGGAAGTGGTACATCCCTCTCGTCAGTGCCTGCAGGCTGCCAGTTCAGAACATGAGATCAACAGGAGCCAGGGTACCCAGGGGCCTATCCCTGGCTACCATCCACTAGGCCCCTCCTGTAACGGTTCTGTTGCTCTGGCTGTTACGGAGCAAAGCGAAGAGCGACACCACTGTACCTTCCCCAATATTCCCACTCCAACGCTTCACTTATTGGCTAGCAGGGCCGACGGCGAGGCTATGATAGATGTTGAGCTGGAGACAACGACAGATATTGTTGAAGGTACTAACCGGACGTCAGATGTGCGGAAATCAGAGAACCTGGCAATTCGGAAAAGACACAAACCGCCGCGGGTACTTAAATCCGGAAAGTTCACGCGCTCAAACCTAACAATCGGTTCCCTCAATATCGCTGGACGCGACTCAAACCTCTCGATGCACCACAAGCATCACAAATTCAAATTTTTGAAGCAAACAATTGACACCAATAATCTTGGAGTCCTTGGCATACAAGAAACTCATTTTGACGCCGAATCAGCTACAAAATTCAACAACATTTTAGTCGCTGGTTCAAGCTTCACTATTCAGCGCACCCAGACAAGCCATGCTCGACAGCTGGAGTGGCCTTTGTACTCAACAAAAATTTTTTAGACACTGAAAACATTAATGAATATGAACTGATTCCGGGACGGGCCTTAGTGATTGTTGTACCATGGCACGGAGGAGATTCATTGAACATTCTCAACATATATGCTCCAAACCGCCCCGAGGAACGAGATAAAATGTGGAAAGAGCTCTGGAAAAAGTGGGCAGACGACCCGCAACTTCCTTTCCCAAACATTGCACTAGGAGATTGGAATTTCGTGGAGGACCCTTCGGACAGAAGCACAGAAATGACTGATATTGTCCCGGAAAGCTTTAGAAGACTCAAAGATCTACTCCGCTTGCAGGATGGCTGGCGAACAACTTTCCCTCACATACGGGATTACACATGCGTGCAAAACCGAACGGACCGGAACTCCAATGAAATGAGTATATCGCACTCGCGGCTCGACCGGATCTGCGTAGTAAACACACAATTTAAACGTTACAGAGGTTGGGACATAAAACACTGCCCTGTTAAAAGTGACCACAGACTGGTTGTAACCCAATTAACGTGCGAGCCTGATGAAAAACCTGGGGATGGAAATTGGACCATGCCATTATACCTCCTGAAATCCGCGAAATTTTTGAAACGAGTTCAAGCCCCCGCATCCCAGCCGGACAAAGATCGCAAGAGCCTACAGGCTTTGGAGCGGAAACCTGATGAGAATATCCAGACTCTATGGGCCAAATTCAAGTCTGATACAACTGATCACGGCAAATACTGTTCACGGTTCATAAACAAATGAAACAACACGACAAGTGCGCACATGGAAGACGCAGTTAACCATTGTGATACACGACGAAGATATGCCATTGGAGGACAGAACACTGGCAGCTTACTTGCTGGAGAAAAAAATCAATGACAGACTGACAGCAGAGGCGGAAAAAAAGAAATCACTCTCCGAAGCGAAATATGATGTTGAGGGAGAAACTCTACGAACAACTTCTTGGACGCAATCCGCCAAAGGTTACCACCAAAGAGAATCAATACGAGAATTCAAAGTGAATACGGAAATAAATTCCGCAATGCCTCGGTATGAAACTCGGCCGAAACAAATGGTGCAAATGGCTAGAGATTATCACAACTCGATTCAACACAAGGATCTACCAGATGAGTATGGAAGACTCATGGCTACTGAAATTGCTCTCGAAAAGTGTGATGCGCACCTGTCCGAAAAGGAATTCAAGAAAATGGACGAGAGCTTATCTGAAGAAGATGTAGGAGAGGCACTCAAACTCTCCAACAACGGGAAAGCTCCCGGAATGGACGGCCTCCCTTACGAGTTTTACAAAATTCTTGATATCTTGTTTCGACAAACCAAAGGAACTGAACAAGAATCATTCGACATGATAGACTTCCTAACAAATCTCTACGATGATATCGAAAAAAATGGGATGGTAGAGGCATGCAAGTTCAATCTGGGTTGGATGTGCCCTATTTTCAAAAAAGGCGATCGATCGTTGATCAGCAACTATCGGCCGGTGACCCTACTAAACTGCGACTACAAATTAATGACAAAGACATATTCCTTACGTCTGATGAGGGTAGCCCCATCTCTCGTACATCCTGACCAAGCGGGTTTTATGAAAGGAAGAAGAATCGAAGATCAAGTCAAGCTCGCTAAATTCCTCTTGAACTATGCGGAGGCAGCAGAGGAGGACGGACTAATTGTAGCACTTGACCAGGAAAAAGCGTACGATAGAATTAACCATGCATACCTCCTACGAGTCCTCCAACACGTGGGCTTCCCCGCTAAATTTTGCAACACACACACACCAATATCTCGCAGTTGCCATCCCTATACTTTCTGAGATGCTTACTATCGATCCCAGGGGCATCCAGGGTCGCCTCTTTGTGACTGCAGCACACCCAGGGGACGGAACACACAACATAGAAACCCAATGCGACGCGCAGTCCAACTCTGTATTTGCTGGAATTTCGCAAATTCGGCGGGGGAAACACAACGCGGGTGGTAGGTGCAGTGAATTTTCCTTCGTCACGAGTCCGAGACTGAGCCCAGTGAGTGTTCTGGAGGGACGCAGGTGTCGAGAACAAGCGCTCAAGTAAGCGCCGGTGATTTTGAGACCCCGATGATTGTCGACAGTGTCGGCAATCATCTCCGCTTCTGTCCCGACCGCCATGCCCTGCCATTCCACTGACCTTGCCGCTCGCCGCCACTCCTCCGGCCGCGGCTCCCTATCAAAGTGCTGTGATCCGGATGTTGAAACTTGCCGACTATCGACAGTGCCCTTTCCCTGTTCCTTCTGGTCTTTGAAGATTCAATTCATACAGTCTTCTAACATCCAAGCCATTTTTTAGCCGATTTAAGGCCTATTTTCCTGACCAGGGGTACCTCAGAGTACAGTCGTATCTGTCATGATGCATAAGGTCGTAATGCATAATGCTCATATTGCATAGGATTTGGGAAGATTTTTGGTCCCGCTCCTGGAGCCCGCGTGTTACCTTGACCGATGATTTTCGCACCGGCTGAGGTACCACAAGCTCGGCATTCCACGAAGTTACCTTGTGAATGTCGGCCGGATATCATGTGTGTAGGATTGCAATTACTCCGCGAGAATATCGCGCTTCTCAGGGGAATTGGAAGTCGTCAGCTTGTTGGAATGGCAAACCGAATAGCCGCCCGGCTATGCGGGCGCTGAGAAGGAACCTCAGTTCCTGTCCGGTGTGCCCGCATTATACACAGCTTCTACTCATTCCGAGTCATCATCCACTGTCCGTTTCTAAGTTACTTACCTATACTGTTAGATACTGTCTTTGATTCTTATTCATACGGACGGCGATGGCGGCTTGCATGTCCAACAGTAACGGGAGTCGTGGTAGAGGCGGCTACTATGCGCGTCGAGGTCGTGGATATTACGGTCACGGTGGACAACAACAGCCTTACTAAATACCTCGCCCCGCCTTTTCATTGTCATGTACACTTGTATTGCCGCTATCGAGTTCTGTTACTGCTATTCTGCTTGAATACTATGAATGATTTTTGTCTATTTCTGAACGAACGGAGTCGCGCTGAACGAACCTGCCTGAGGCTGCCTCCATGAAAATTGTGAATCTCAATCCGGCCAAATCAATCTCGGCATCACCTCGACATTACGGGCAGTCAGAGTAGAAGATTAATGGACGATTATGGGCCACGATTCTGAACGTATTATTGATTTATTCGAGCGTGGGAGAATCGCCGTAAACCATAATTGTCGAATCGTTGTATAATCTCCTCTGAAGGAGATTATGCAGGGGAACGATTATGGCGACGATTCTGGTCGGATTATGGGGAGCACTTTGTGCCATGAGCTGACCAAAGTACCGCACAAACTGGAAGGCGTCCTTGGCCAGTGCTTTCAAGATGTATACTCCCATTATAATACAAAGTTGTTCAGCAGATCATTACATAAAACTCTGAATACATACCTTCACATATGCAGCAGCAACTTGCAGTCCTGCACTAGCAATCGACATTTGTCCCAGAAGACTCAGGACTTCAAGCCAATGAAGGAAATGATGGTGCAGCAACTCCTCAATGCTGTTGAGAACCCCTTCATCCAATGGAATATCTTGGATGTGGGTGAACCAGAAGCGGGAAGAATAGGACAGTTGAGGAGAAATCTTTTTTGTTACTTGTTCAGACAATCCGGGGACATCTGCATTCGCAAGATGGGAATCTTTGAGAGTTACTCCGGAGTCGAGATTTGGATTTGGATTTGATGGTGACTGATGGTGACTTCCATCAGTCACTCACGTCAGGACCGGTCCACCGGAGTGCCAGCTCATCGTCTCTTCGGCGTTGTCCCGCCGTGCCCGCCCCTTCCCGCCTCATCCGCACTCAAAGTTAGTGACCGTGTTGCAGCAGACTAGCTGAACAAAAGTGTTTCAATTACCTAAATACATTGTTGTAAAGAAACCCGTTAAATTAAATGTGAGAATTGGCTCGTTGGAAGCCAGTTGAAAGAGCTCGTTGTCACCGCCGATGAGCGACCGCCGAAAGATAGGGCGTTGAAGATACAACACGCAGATTGCGCGCCCCCGAACAAGCTCTTGCGGCCGAGTGCGTCGTTTTCGAGCAACGAATTCATGCGTTGCACGCGCTGAGGAAGCTCTCCGCTTGGTGTGAAAGGCCATAGCCGGCGAGCTTACTCGCACCGCAACTTGGAAACACGCGGGCAAGTTCGCTGGAAGGTATCGTCGCACCGTATGTCGTTCTTTTTTTTGGCCTCTCGTTATTTTCCGTTTCCTCTCCCCACACTACTTATATTTATGCGTGTGTTGAATACCAAGGTCAACGACGACGCGTCGACGCAGCAGAATGCGTCCAGTTTTTCACCACATTGCTCATGCTAGCAGTATAAAGTCCATTATGAGGGAGGAGTGGCCAGCCGCTGTGTCAGAATAAGCCTAAAGTTCATTTGAGGTCGGTGAACGGTTAAATGAAATAAAATTTAAAATATGAGGCTGCCTCTATTCCAGAATACATGATGTACATCTCTATACTTCGTACGCCCAGGCAAGCCCATGCTCGTCCCAGCTTGATTGCACTTCGGCTGTGAAGGCGCACATTGCTTCATGAACATCTGTTTTGTAGACGGGAAGCCAACTGGAGCCCCGAGAGAAGTGCACGGGATCGAGTTTGGTACTGCCGTCGTCGGCAAACTTGAACATCGCCACCTCCAAGCCACGGTCGCGGAGGCTAAACGCCAGGAACCGCATGGCAGGTGAGGTATCCCTCCTGAAAGCCTCGGCGTACTGCCTGAGCTGTTGTTCAGCCACGAGCTGACTCCGAAGTTTACTCTCCGCCATGAGAATGGGCAGCTCAACGACCGTCTTCCGCACAAGGTCGAGTCCGGGGTAGGTTTCGACAACTTTCGGATTATCCTCGGTAGGGATGCCTTGGAAGACAATGGAAAGATCAGGCCTTCTTAACCCTGCTGGCGTAGCGTCGACGAGGCGATCGTGTGTGTCGAGGAGAGCGTCCGCGACCCGAAACGGTCCTTCGACCCGGGGCCGCGACGGCGGGGAAGGAGGCAAATATTTGCGCCGATCAGGGGTCGAGGTCGCGGCCGGAACGTCGAACTCAAAAGCGTCGAAGGGGGCCGACATATCGCCCTGGTCGGCGAGGACGTCGGACTCCGCGGCGGACGCCTCGGTGTCGATGGACTCGTCCGCGCGCTGTACACAGTGAGTGTGGTAACACAAGGCTATTGAAGAGTTGCCCACCACACTTTCAGAAGGCGCGACGGTGGTGGACCACTCTCCAACCATTCTCAGCGCAGCTTCTGAAGCCTCCCTGCGGAAGGTGTGCTGGGGTTGCAAAAGGAACTGATGGCTTGCTGGGAAGTAATGGGTAAGGAGCGTGCCTCCAAGCCTGTCGACGAGCGACTCGTAGACGACGCCGGGCGCGTGCGGGGGTCGGACATTGTGGCAAACTCGTAGGAAGTAAGCTGGGGGCAGTCCCGGTACGTGCAGAGGGTCGGGGAAGCGGCTGTATTGAAGGCGTGGTTGGTGTGTGAGGCTAGTTGCGCAGACGCGCTGGGAGGCGCGATAGACCGCGTCCAGATTGTCCATCAGCTGTACCGATCGTCACGAGCGGAGCGGAAGTGAAGAAGGAGCCTCACTTTCTTGGCTTGAGTGTACTGAGGGCTACCCTGGAGACTGTCTGCAAGGGTTTGCGCCTCCTGTAAGAGAGAAGCGAAGTCCGCCATGGTGGGAGCACGAAACGCAGGAAACGCGGGCCGGCGGCCCGTATCGGTTACATGTCAAACCATGATCACGTGTTGCCAATCACTCTTTGTTGACAACCTATCACACCTAAAAAGGGAATCTCTCAGCCCTGTTAAATGCGATATGGATTGTTATACTACCTGTATTCCTTTCAGATCGTCGGAAATTACTTGAATCTTTTTGACATTCAGAGTGATGGAAAGTAGTTATATATTTGAACCTTTCAACGTAAGTGGAAAGAAGTAAATTCCGCCGAAAGAGAAAGGTCGGCGGATTGTTAAACAATCAACTGAGCTGAATGGGGTAATGAAAGAACTATTTTCAGCACCCCTTTCATTTTCCTCTGATTGAAAGACAATCAACATAAAGAGAATGGCCGGGTGAAAGATCAACTTTCAACCTTCCTTTCACCATAGTTGAAAGAACAAAAATAAAACCGGGGGAAAGGGGAGCTTAATGAACCCCATTCCACCTTCCTTTCATCTCACAGGAAAGGGAAAAAATCAGAGCGGCAGAAAGGCTGTATTAAAGTACAACTTTTCACGCCACTTTCAGGCGGGGTGAAAGGAAAACATTATCCGTAATCGGAAAGTGGCCCGGAAAGACCAACTTTCCACGGCACCCTGGGGTGCACCTCAAGGTGTACCCGTGGGTACAGCCCAAGATGTACCCGCGGTTGCACCTCATTGAAGAAATTGATTTGTACATAGGCAGAGTAGATATTTCAGTATCTGTGTTTGTAATACACTGTCTTTCTAATAGAATTGAGCACCAGCTGGGCCGCTCCTCCCAGATCGTCGACGCAACGAAGCCTGCCAGAAATCCATCAGTGCATGTAAAGATGGCAGCAAGGAGAAAGGAGAAAAACGGACCTGGCCGGCCCCCGACTACGACTGCGGCTCTGCGCGCGAGGGGGCGGGGGCGGGGGCGGGGGCGTCGTTGCTAGTATCGCTGCTGGCGCCGGTGTCGATAGCCCTGAAGAGGACGCTGTCGTTGTCGACGCTCCAAACGCCGGGGGGTCTGCATAGGTCGTCAGCACTGGCACCGCGGGGCAAACGAAAGAACGAGGTAAGGGAGGGAAGAACGAGGGAGGGAGGGAGTATATGTAGCTGGCAGCCCGAAAGCCGCACAAGAAAGACGCAAAACAACACAAGAAAGAAAGAAAGACGCACCCTCGTTCACATCCGTGCCCGCCTCCTCAATCTCGCGTGTCCCGGACATAGACGCCGCGCCCACGGCGGACGAAGACCCCGCCGCCGACGCCACCATGGTAGCCGCAGACGCAGCGGTGCCCCCCGCCCCCCGCGCGACCCACCCACGCATGTCCTCCGCCAGCACGGCCTCGTAAGCCTCCCACTGCGCCGCGCTCAGCCGATCCGCCTCAACAAGAACGGCTTATACACGCGGTGCAGCATCGCGACGAGCGCGCCCATGCGCGCGGAGGGGAGGAGCGTCGAGAGGCGCAGGAGGGAGAACCTGGGGTAAGTGTTAGCGTGTGGATGGGGAGGGAGAGCGAAACAAAGACAGAAACGAGGGAAAATAGGAGAGGTAGGGAGTGGGGGAAGATGCGGAGCGGAAACGGGAGTGGGTTTTGCGCGCTTGCGTGCAGCCTCCTCTTCCTCATCCCGCAGACGTTTTCTCTCGCGTTCGCGCTCCCGCTCCGAGTCCTGGGTATCGGGAGAGACAGGGTCACGGACGATGGACGGGGTGACCGTAACTTTGCGCGGCTCGGTCGTCTCATCAATGTCCGGGGTGAGGCGCTCGACGAAGCGGGGCGCGCGGAGCGGCGGTTGCTGGGGTGGAGCCTGGGTTACCTCGGGCTGTTGCTCGCGGACTTGCGGTGCGGGGATGGGTGCCTGTCGAGCGGCGACAGCTCCATCTTCCCAAGGCATACCGTCGTCGGGCTCCATGGGCATCGGTGGGGGGGGGGGGGCGATCGGCTGCTGTGGCGGCTGGGGCTGGGGCTGCTGCTGCTGCAGTGAAATCGCATCTTTCGCGATCGCTGCCTCTGACATGCGTCGCATCATCACCATCTCGTCGGCGAGCTCTCGGTCCTCCGCTTCGTAACCGCCGACCTCCCATTCGTCCTCCGGGTCGTCGTCCTCGGTGTCGTCGTAGCCGGTGTATTCGCCGTCCTGTTCGCGTTCGTGCATGCTGGCGGCGTGGCGCTCTTCACGTTCGAGAAGCCATTCGTCCTCATTCCAGACGGCAGGGGGGTATCGATGCACACTGAGTGCGGGGGAGAAGGCGAGCCCACGCTTCTGGCTGAGAGGGTTTGGGACGGTGTTGCCGGTTCGCGGGGCGTTGGGAGGAGGTAGCGGGGAGGAGGAATTCCCCTGCGGACCGGACATGGCGGTGCGGAGGCGCGAGGCAGATACATTGAGCTCCGACTGTAGTTCGGACTGCAGTAAATACAAAAACATATGAGGGTTGGCACGAGACACGTACATCGACGTTGCGGTGCTTGTTGAGTCGAGCAAGGCGCTCGAAGGGTGTTTCAATGTTCTCTGCAGGGATGTACCCGACCTCCTCACTCTTGCTGCTCCTGTCAAAGTGGACGTGCGTGTGGATGCGGAGGCGACCGACGCCGTCGACGCCAACGAAACCAACGTCGACGTCGAGGCCGCCGAGCGGGTGGAGCGCACGGATCGGAGGGCGCGCAGGGTGTTGCGCTGACCCGGCCCGCTGCTTGTCGTTCCGGATGAAGAGCCAGGAGGACCGAGGGCGGGGAAGCGCTGCGCCGTGGAGGAGGAGGAGGAGGCGGCGGCGGCGGATGAGGAGGGGGGAAGGTGGCTTAGCGCCCACCTAAACGGCGCCAGTCACCACTTCTTCCCGCGGCGGTCACCTCGCTCGACGTGACATCCCACCTATTGACCATGGCCAGGACCAGTCGTGGAACACATGGAAGGCGTACCCTCCGCCGCCGGTTGCTTCGCAAAATGTCAGTACCTCCTCTATCTTGCCCTCAATAACTGGAAAAAAATGAATTAGCTCCCACACAAAAAATCCAGTCCTGCAGATGCTTTTGCTACTAGAACTAGAGCATGCCTACCAAGGGGAGGGTTTAGGGCTGCTTTACATCACTAGCAGAGTCCCCACTGCCATCCTTCAAGCCTACCAAGCAGGGACCATCAACTGGGAAGAATTCAGCCAAAGTCTCGATGTCAAGGTCGGACATACAGAATGTATTCGGCGTCGGATATCGCAGTACAGAGCGTGTCGTAGGGGAATGTCTCTTGTCTGGCATGTCGGGTTTCTGGTAGAGAAACGTATGTTAGCCGGTGAGTTTTTTATTTTCCCTTCTTACCCTCTACTTCATGTACGCCCAGAGCGCCTTGTCCACCTTCGTCTGCGGTCACTCGGTATCAGACCGCACATCTTGCGCTGCAGCTGCTCAGTTTGCCATCGCGAGTATTATCCTTTCCAAGACCTTGGCAGTTTTGACGCGTTGGTGCGTTTGATCAAAGCCGCTGTTGTCGCCACGGGCCAGACTTACAGTCAAATGTGAATTTTATTTGATTCATCCTTGCCTTTCTCAACCTACTTCTTAGCGTTGAGATTCCTCTTCCGTTGTAGAGTTATTATCTGTAGATTGTGTCTCTGTGTCGATACGTACAAGCTAGAGATGTAATTAGTCATGTAAGGCAGCTGTCTATAGTATATTTGACGCACTGTGATTTATCTGGCGCGTTTTGTTAACCATGAAAAGCGATTACCCCGGTATGAAAATTTACTGCCGCCAGCACATCGCCGGTCCGGTCCGCCGGTCCGTGTACAGTATCCCGACGGTTTGCGTTGGCGAAAAAAAAATGCAACAATTCGTAATTCCTTACATACACAAGCGGTTGTCTATGGTACGAATCCATCATTTCCGTTCCTGCTCGGGAAAAAATCAGTTGCTGTACCATCCAGAAGTTGCAAGCTTACTGATAATTACAACGTAGCCAACCCCGTCAGGCACAGCAAGTCGGAATCGGCCGTGTCAAGAACACGAACATTCTTGAACTCCACAAGAATCGCTCTCGGTCTTTCATACGCTGGCCGAATTCAAAGCGTTGGTCAAGTCGGTCGTGGAAGACGCAGGCGGTGTATACAACTTGTGAGGCCTTTCCTTTCCTCCTCATTCCACTCTCATAGAGCGCTTCAGGAACAAACTCCAGTAGTATCAGTAGTGTGCCGCGGATTTTGTAATGTACATTATGCTAGAGTGTAAATACAAGCATCAGCTTCGTTTGTAGACGGCGGGAAGTTGTGAGAATTTACCTGAAGCTAAAGATAGTTACTATACGCTAGCCCCGTAAGCCTTGAGCCGATCGCATAAGAGCCGCATGAGAAGAAAATACGCCAAGATCAGGTAATAAAAAACTCACCTCGGGCAGTCTCTGGCAGCTTAGGACGAACGCGGAGAGTATGTTAATCGGCGGTCGGGAGCCGATTAGAGCCCTCTCCAAGCGATTGACTCTTGGGGAGGGACAGAGGGTTGCTATGCCACTCGCATGCAAGGGTCAGCACGCGGGTCAAAGGTTTCGTTTGGAAGCGGCGGAAAGCAGCAGCATCGGCGCAGCACACCGTTTCAGTCCAGCGATTGACCTTGGCGAGCTGCACGGTCAACGAGCGATCTACACTCGTTGACATTGTTCGCCGTGTGAAGATCGGGCATGGAAAAAACACCGCTAGTAGAGTCTACCGGCTTGGGACGG